>JACDJE010000316.1:867330-958506 GCA_016647715.1 Pavo muticus
TTTGTTGGGGGGGGTGGCAGGGGCAGTAGGGAGTGGTTTTATCCCCATCTTTCTGTTTTGACTGGTTATCCACACCCTGTTCAGGATTTATAGGAAGGGGCTCTTGTTGGTAGAACCAACCCATGCCTGCTTTCAGATCTGGGTTTGAAAAATGCTCGTGAGGGCAGAGGAGGCAGAAGCAGCCAAGGGTTTGTCAAACTGAGTAGTTGAGAGTTAGTGACAGCTTGTCACTTGTTAGTCACCTTGTTTTTGCAAATGCTCTTTTGGATACTGTCTGTAAAGAGGCTGTGAGTGCAAAATGTGGCTTTTTGGTGCATAAATATTTGAGAGTGGTTATTCCAGGAATGTTGTGTATTTCATTTGTTTGAGCCCTGTATATGCTACGGATGTGGAGAGGTGCAGTAACTGGTGGGTTGGCCGTATCATATGGTCTTTCCAATGGTATATGGTATAGACAGAAGGACTGAGTACAAGGATTTGGTAAAACTTAAATGAAAGATATTTTGAAAATGCATGTGCTGTTATCTCCTTCATAAATCAGCAAGAACAAGAAAATTAACAATTTCCTTTTGCAGGTCTGACTTTTAAAATTTGTTCTTGGCAGTATAGAACATATGAATTACAAAAGCATGTGGTTAGTCAGCTAACATTAGGTCTCTACTTGTAGCCTTCTTCCAGAAAGGCTGACTGTAAATTTCTCAGAAATAACCTTCACTAAAATACGTGCTTTGCTGTTGTCTAAGCTTCTGTGAGACTAGTCCTCATTAAGTAATTGTCAGCGGTTTATGGGCTGGTTCGGCCCGGTTCCGTGACTTGTGGGGCGGAGGGATTTTGCAAAATCCGCGCCTCTGGAAAAGGGAAACAGGGGACCCCAAAATAATTAAAAACAGCGGCAACGATCTGAGGAGGAACAAACTAATTTACTAAATATGGTATCGGAATGCAAGATAACACACTATAATACAATATAATTAGAATTGAAGCTAATAAATCAAATATAATGGGAGAGAATGTCTGAAAGGTGGGTAGGCCTCACCATAACGCTGAGGTGAGATGCGCAGTCTGGTTGAGCAGCAGGGAGGAGAGCCTGACGAAGAAGGGAAGGTCAGATGACCTACCAAGGCCTTATATCTGTTCCTCCTGAGAGGAAATGATAATAGCACAGCGAACAGGCTTCTGGGGAATGTAGTTCTTCTTCTCTTCTGGGACAGGTACCCAGAACTTTAACTCCCAGAGCACTACATGATGTTATGATGTGCAATACTGATAACCAAAAATCATAAAACCATGACAGTAATGCAGGAGTTTGCATTGTAGGAACATCCTGTGATGAAATTGCCTGTTGGAGTTTATTGTGTTTACTATATTACTGATTTTACTTACAGAAATTTTTATTCTAAAATAACTAAATATGGGATTTTGTATTTTATGGTTAAGAAACTTTGTTTACCACCTGTTTTAACATTTAATACTACAGTAACAAGAAATAGACTTAACTATTTAAACATATAAGTATCTTCATAGTCTACTCTGTTAGCTTTATGTAGTGTCCTGCAATAACTCTGTCCTGGGGCTTTAACTCGTGAACATTTGCTGGTTTTTCTGCTTTCTGTGATGTAGAGATGAGACTTCATCTACCGCACATGTTTCTAGGAAAAAAAAAAAAAGGCAACTTATGTTAAAAGTCAGTAGAAATAAACAAGAAGAGCTTTTTTTATTACTGTAATTTATTTATAATAGTGGTGAAGACCAGGTTTTCTTTTACTTACACTGACTCTCAAAGCCCCTGAGGTACTGAGATCGGTAGTTTCATACTTGGAAATATTAGCTTGCTTTTTAATGGGGACAAATGTGATAGCCTGCACTACAAGAATAAACAACTACGTGAATATGGAGACTAGATAGGAAGTGAGCATCTTTAGTAGTTTGACTTGACCCTGAGGCACTTTGTACTGCCAAGGGTTGGTGGTGGTTTACTGAATACAGTGTCTAGTTAAGTATTATGTATCAGAACACATGATTGAAGCTGTCCAGAGGAATTGGTGTGAATGATGAGAAATACAAAATACATAGAATGTGACCTGGGAAGAAAGGCTGACTCCTCCACTGAGTGTTTCTTTGGAGATGACAGCAAGGAGTGTTAAGTGTCTCAAAACATGCACAGGAAGGTCCTCTGAAGTGGAAGAGTTTATCACTTTCCTTCCCTTTACAGGGAATGGGACAAGAAATAGCAGGCTTAAATTGCAGAGAATAAAATTGAGAGTAATGTGGAATTGGTACAATTCCCGACAATAAAGATAGCAAAATGCCATAACAAGTTGTCTGGGTAGGTTTTGGAGACTTGACCATTGGAGATAGCTAGAAAAATTGCTTTTGGGAATAAAACAGGTGTCTGTGATGCTTCTTGGATGCTCGAGAGTTGGAGCACTCCTGGGAGCTGGTTCAGTTGCTGGCCTTTTTAGAGTGGACAGTCTGAGACTATGCCAAATTAGAGGCAAGTAGGTGCAAAACTAGATAATTTTAGAACCAGGTATAGCTTTTGATGTCTGACTGTTGGTTTCTTTCAATAGTACTGTGAGGCAATCTAGCATTGTCAGTAGATTAGCTTTAATCAACAAAATAACTGTTTCTGTTTGATGCTGGTAAGCTAAAATAGAATATTTGTTTAGAAAGAACAACTTGACTCACTCTGTTCCCCCCTTCCTTTTACTTCTAGTACTGCAAAACAATTGAATGTGGTCTCAAAATGAGGAAGGGTACTGATGACCACAAATTATCTGAGGTGAATGATGCAGTTTTCTGTTTCATTCTCAACAGTAAAACAAAAAGATGTTGAATAAATAGTTATGGTATATGACAATTCTGTACCTTTTATATGAAGTTTGAAACCTGTTCCCTGTACTACTAATCTGAGTAGGTCTCCTAACATAGAAATAGAACTACTGGTTAAAACTCTTTGTATTTTGTCTATCTTTTGTAGGAAATAAGATGACATCAGTATGTATATACACAGTATATTGTAGGGAGATCCCTAATTTACTGCAGCAATTATAGAAAGAGAAACAGCAAAATTCTGCTGAAAAGGCTGAAACTGACTGTAAAGGTCTCCCTAAAGGGTTACAGCCCATTGCCACTGGTCTTATGTGAATAAGCCTCCAAGGTAAAACCAGGATGGAACTCATGCTGGCACAGGTGTCACTTCGGTATTTCACATTCTTAATCCAACTGAATGACCCCACATAAATGTTGAATGTGTTTGTTCCTCGGGTTGTTAAAACACTGCTGTGGAGAGAGGATTGATTTATCATTGTGATGATGAGGTAAGAATTCCTTTGTGTTCAAAATGTATCCAAGCTGTGTGACCAAAATACATAGCATTAGCTTCCCCTCCTGGCCAAAAGAAGGAAGTGATCTTGGAGGGAAGATACGCATGAATTGTTTATCATTTTTATTTCTATATGCTAAAGATAGAAACACTACTTTTTATATAGCAGAAGTAGCACTTAACTGCCACTGAGGGGGAAGGACAGTGCTGGTGAGACATCACACAATATAAGTAGACATGTTTTATTTTTTCTAAAAGCCATTTCTAAGTTAGATGGCCAGCCCCTTGCAATGTTGTGTTACTACTGTTTTGGATAGGTTGATCATATAACATTGAATCTTAGACAAAGATGAAAGATTCTTCTCATTTGCTATGGTTGCCTGGAAAACAGACACTTACAGTACAAAATTTAGTGATTTTAAGAAGACCGAAGCTTTGCATTTGTGGGTTTGTTGAAGAGTAAGTATACAAGCACAACATGCATGCACTTACGTACAAGGAACCAAAACTACTTGCAAGATAAATGATAGCCTCATGTTTAAGATGTTTACATGGACTGCAGGAAACAGGCTTCCCTCTTTGTACTGGGAGCTCGGCCTGAACTGCAAATATTAAAATTTTCCTATATCTCAGTTTTGAATACCAATTATCAGATTTATTGTGGGTTTGGTCTTACTCTTCATGTTGACTGTGTCATCCTGGAACTGAAAAAGCGTGTCTTGATATGTTTTGCTGCAATTGTTATGTTCCTATGGCCACTTCTACCTACTATCTCGCTTCCACCAATTGTCCTTTTCACCTTGTGAACCATTCAGTACAGGGATGTTGAGACAGACTTCTGAGCACTGATGCTGTTGGAGATATAGGGAAAAACATGTGGATGCATGGAAGTCTACCTCTTTACTTTTAATGTTGAAGTTGTTTACAATGATAAACTGGGTTATGCATTCATCATTTTTTTTTTTTTTTTTTTTTTTTTTTTTTTTCTGTAACATATGCTTCACTTTGTGATGTAAGGTTTTAGCATTTCTCTGTTTAAGGTTGTGCTAATTTCATACCAATCTAAGGAATTTTTTGCATACTGGGTAGGGGGGAGAAGGTAGGTAGGATTTAGTCCCTTGTAAGCATCAGCCTTTGGTACCAACTTTGTCAAGTCTGAAAGAACTTAGAAACTGCTGCCAATTAATGATTTCCATAGGCACAAAGTAGCTGGGAAAGAGGATGCTTTATAAAAGTCAAGCATCAGATTGTACTATACTTACTGTATTTATGAATATGGTTGCTATGATTTCATTGCTGTGCTGAAAATAATCAGGAGGCAATTAATGGTTTCCTTTTCAGCTATGCAGTGATGCCCAGTGTGAGAAATATTTTGATATCATGAGTCACTGGAGGCTATGGAGAAAAACATACTCCTTATGCCAAGTGTTTTTTTTATTAATAGAAAGAAAAAAATGATAGTATTTTTTGGGCAATATTTTACTGGCAAGTGCCTTTGCTTCCCTGGCTTATAATTTTTAAGAATGAATCAGTCTTGGACAACATAATTTAGTTTGCATTTAAAAGCATTAGTCTATATGAATGGGTATAATTTTCTTTTGCCTATACAGTTATTGAGAAAACAATTGCTTCTAGAAGATAAACTTTTAAAAATCTTCTACGTTTCATTTTATGTCAGGCATTTTTTCTTTTCTATTATTTTGGGATCCAGTTGCATATTTTGTCCAAAGGTATATGCATTTCATTTTATGTCAGGAAGTTCATTGTGAACAGATGAAAAACTTCTGTCTGATCAATAGGAAGCTTTCCAGTAGAGGGTGATGTCATTTCTCACTAATGTGCAGTCATAGCTCAGTTAATACCAAAAAGACAATGTTGAAGTCACTGCCATAAAATTCTGTGAAGAAATTTCAGCTCCCTTGCTTATAAAAATGCTTTACAAATATAAACCATATTGATATAAGATGAAGTCTGTCTCCTCTTTCTTCAGGTACTCTCTTGGTAGGTTTCAGGCAAAGTTCAGAGCAATTTTTTTTCTCCCCACATTCACCAGACAGCTTTAGCAGCTCTCACAACATTACAGCTCCTCTCTAGCACAGGTACAGTGAATCTGCTCAACTGTTGGAGTTGTTCCCTGTTTGTAGGTTGCTAGCTGGGAAAACTGGGGTAAGGCTTTTGTCCCCAGACCTAGCTAGAGTGCTGACTTTTGCTTCTGTCTTGAAGCCTTTATATAGTAAACATCTGCTTGTATAACTGTTACTGAGCCTTTGGGAAGAGGCTTTGCCGAGGCTTTGCCAAGGCTTTGGGTTTTGCATTTAAGTGGGTGAACTTTCTGATGTGAATATGCTTCCTACTGTATTTTTTTTTCATGTGTCCAATTTTCTTTAAAATGATGCAGAAGGATTTTTTTTAAGTTCTGAGACTGTTCTTAAAGGCTACTGCTCTTCACTGAAAACAAGGCTGCTAATCAGCAGGTGCCTTGCTTAGTGTTGCTCTGTGAGGCTCAGATTAGTTCAGTTTTCTGTGTGCGAACTGAAATGAATTGAGGAGTGTCCTCTGAAATAAAGGACAAGTAGTCATTCAGTCACCACTGCAGTTTCAGTTTGTACTGCAGTAAGGACTATAGTTATTCTGTAATTTGCCTACACCTGACACATTGGCAGGATTTAACTTGCACCAAAAATTATGGCTTGCTTGTTGCTCTGGTCAGCAGTGGTACGTTGCAATGGACACCCCTCTTGTGTGCATTGGGATGCAATGTATTTGGCTCACAGCTGTGAAAGGGGAAGAAGTGCTGTGTTGCTGTCTCCTGGGAGTTGGGAAACAGGTGTATAGTGTTGAAGAGAGCTTGATAGTTTGGATACTTATGGATCTATGTTATGTCAGCCAAAATGTTTAATGTGGTCTAAGAACAGCAGTAAAACCACCAGTCTGGTTGTAACCATACTAGCCAAAAGCATGCATTTGCAAGTAAGGAGAGTGTGAACTATGAGAGGCAGAATGGAGAAATGTAGGAGCACGTGAGTAAGAGAGAAAAAGAGACTTGTAGCATAGTGCTATGCTACAAGTGCAGTATGAGTAGTTAGCGTAGGGATTGTCGCTGAATTTGTTTTTCATAATGAAAAGATCATTTAGCAAGAAGGCATAGTAGAGAAAGGGAATGGCTGAGCCTTCTTAAATATTCCTCCCACCCTTGCAAGGGGAGAATGAAGTGGTGTGGAATAAATGGAATAAAGCCTCATCTCTGAATAAACATCATTTCTTGTAAGTAACATGAATATAATTATCTTGTAGCCATAATTGGTAGCAAGTGTAGCCTTGCTGAACCACTAAACATCCAGAGAGGGGGACCAATACAGGTAGTTCCTACATACAGCGAAAGTACATCTTCATATGTTCGGGAAAAAGCTGGTAGGTTTCAAGCTGATGCTATTCATTTAATTATTTATCTTGATGTAATTTCTTCTCAGCATTTTCCATTTAGGTCATCGAAGATTTCACTTTTATACTTGCCTTTGCAGCACATTGCTTATAGCTGTTTCCATGAATATATTAAATGCTGTAGTGACAATAATGTACACAAAAATTGCTTCCAGACTTCTTGAGATGGAGATGAGCAGAGCTGTGGAAATCTGAGTTCTGCCAGAGAAGGGAAGAATGAACGGATCCAACTAAAACTGCAAGGGGAAGCTGATTAAATGGACTGTAAATTTGCATGGTAGAATTAGGCAAAGATGCTAATGGTAATACTGCTTGTTTTGCAACAAGTTACAGAAGGCTCCTTTTTTTTTTCTTTTCTATTATTTTGGGATCCGGTTACATATTTTGTCCAAAGGTATGTGCATCCCACACACCTCTACTCCATGGCACAATGCTTTTTAACAACTTACAGTAGGGTTGTTATAGTACTGGCTCAGAACTATGTAATTTTGTAAGTAACCAGCAATACATGTGGACCAAGAGAGAGAGCTGCATATGTTGGCACATATGTAAAAATGCACAAAACAGTGACATTAACCAAAATGTTATGGAGTGGGTGTAATAAAGATGCATGCCTGGTCATGTACATTAAAAGAGACCATAGGGGAAACACAAGAACGCTATTATGGGACAAAGTGTAGGTCAAGGAGACTTGAGATGTGGTACAGCTTCTAAGGAAGTACTTCGTCTATTTTATATGAAGTCAGAGTAGGATAAGATCAGAGAGACAAAAGTGCACAGTTGCAGGAGATGTGCAGTTTCTCTTCCAGTGTACTGAGAGAACAGGTAAATATAAATTGCAGTGCAATAGAGAGTCTGTCTGTCTGTGAAGTCTGACATAGGAGGACTGTTTAAAATTGGAGTTGAGGAGAGGGGGATGAAAAAGAGGTGACTTGAACACTGGTGAAGCTCAACCAGGAAACCTGATTGTTTAAGTGTCTTGAAATGGTTCTTCCAGGAAAAGTACTTTAGAATACATGCATGGCTTTTCATGGTCATATCAGATTGGCAGTGCACCTGATGGGCTGCATGGAACACTACATGTTCTGAACTGCTGAGTGCACAGTTTAATTCTGATCCACAAGATGACTGTAAACCAAGAACTGAACATTATCCCCTTCAGATCACTGATCTCTTGAACATTTAAATGTGGTTGTTGAGCTTAATGAATACAACGAAGAAGTATAAATTAATAAACAGGCGGGAGCTTAAGCATTTCGTCTCGGATAATACGCAGTGGTCATGCAGAAATTCCAATTTGCTGTTTTGAAGGCGTCAGGAGTTGAATGCGGTTTTGCAGCCCCCTTCGGCAGCAAGCCTTCACCCCCAGGAGCTGAAGGGCTCTGGCTGCGTGCCGTTAATGTCTAACGCCCCCTCACGCGCCATCCCCCCGACGGTCGTAACGGCTGCGGTTGAGCGCGAGGACCGGCGCGCGCACTGCACTCCCTCAGAGTAGACCTCCACCGGGCGCCGCTACGTTTCCCGGCCCCGGGGCGGGCTCTGCCCGGGAGTTCCGGCACGGTATGAAGGCGTCACTTCCCTGGGGTGGAGCGGCCGTCGGTGAGGGGATGGCGGGTAGCGACGCGTCCCTGCAGCGTTGAGGTGTGCGCGCGCCCCTGAGGGGCTGGCGCGCGGCGCTGGTCCTTCACCAACCGTCGGTCCCAGAGGCGGGAACGGAACGGCGAGGTGCGGGGCGAGTGGGCGCCGTCCTGATTCATGGGAGCGTCGCCGAGAGGCAAGCGGTTGTGGGTGCCGCTGGGGCTCGGGCCGGTGCTAACCGAGCTTGGTCGGAGCAGGCCCGGAGCGTGTCGGTGCCCACAGCTTGCTGCTAAATGTTCTCGTGTCGTGGCCGTGTTTTGTCTGGAAATAACGTGTCGTAGTTTGTAAAGCCCTGTACTCACGAAAGTAAAACATATTCTGACTGAACGTGTGTGAGGGTTGGTTTGCTGTTTGTTCCTAGGTCTTTAGGGTGCTCTGTGCGCTGTTGGAGGCTGTCGTACTTAAAAGTGCTTTTTAATTATCTGATTATTCACAAAAATAATGCTTTCATTTGTTACGTACAGTAATAAAGTGATGTGATGCTATTGATGATTCCATAGCATCATTTTGTTCTGTTTTTTTCAATTGGAAGAGCAAGTTGTCTTTTTTGCTTAAGATGGCAGGCTAGGATGAAATACCTGATGCGTGCCTGCATATGTGTTTCATCTGAATCCTCACAAGCGCTTTGAGTTCTTAGAAGGAAGTAAACGTGTTTTACTCTCTCCTTAGGGTTTCTGCAAAGAGAAGTGAAGTGATATATCTCTGGTACTCCAAACAAAATGAAGATCCCTTCTGTACTGCTGAGATTCCCTCATCGTTATTTCTCTAAAAGAACTTACTTCAAGAACTTGACTTTCATTTCCAGATCAAATTTCCTGTGCAATGAGTCTCTTACACCAGTGCACCTACATTGTTCAAAATGGATATGTTTGTCAAAGTGTTTGAGCAGAGAGCTGTGTCACCAAACTCCCCCTGAGCAGGAATCAGAGGGGCTTTCCGACAGAGAAAAAGGACTTGTAGACAGACTTTACAATGGGCTTGTCCAGGGTCACAGAGCCTGTTTAGCTGAAGCCATTACACTTATAGAATCAACTCAGACTAGGAAAAAGCAAGTAGCCCAGGTGCTCCTTCAGAAGGTATTATCCTACCACAGGGAACAAGAGAAGTTAAATCAAGGAAAGCCGCTTGCTTTTAGAGTGGGTTAGTCCTTTTATGCCTGTTCGGTAGTTGCTTTGGCAGAACGACAGTGTTCACCTTTCATTATCACTAATGTAATTTAAACATTGTAATCTTGCATTGTTGGTTTCTTATGATTTGTAATAATTCTAGATCGCTTCTGCTGTCAGTGAAGTTATGGCTTGGGCTGGAAAAGGTTCTTGAAAAAACTGTAGAAGTAATTTATGCTTCTTTAGTTGTGGGATAGTTATTGTTGTGGGTTGGTTTTTTTTTTTTGGTTGGTGGTGTTTGTTTTGATACGTTTTATGAACTGAAATGTTAGGTAGTTAGCTGTCATCTAAACTTAGACAAGGATGAATGTAACTGAACAGGTCTGTTCTTATCCCAAAGTTGGTGTTTTCTTTGAGTACATTCTGACTTCTTTCAAAAATTCCGTAAGAGAAAAATTATGCATCTTTCTGCTTTATTACATTGCCTTCAAGCAGCAGCTTTTCATCTGAGGAGAGTTGAATCCGGTTTTCTTAGAAACTCTAAAATGTTCTTCCCTTGCGAAGGGGAAGAACTTGTCGTGCCAAGTTGCCATCTTTCCTGTGTACAAAAGTAGTAAAAATGAGAACTTCAGTGAGGGAAGCATGAGAAATATTTAGTACAAATTATCAAGCTGGTCTTATCTTACATGCTTTGAAATGCTGGCGAATTGGCTAATAGCCCTTCAAAGTAAATCTGAAAAGTAGAGTTTTAGGTTATTACATTTTTGAAGTTTGGGGCTATAAGATATTGTAGTTACATTTCTTGGAAGGGAGGAAGTAAGGCTGGTTAAATAACTAATAACTATGGATGGGTGAGGGGTGCTGAAGTGAACACTGCTGTTTTGAATGAACCAAGGTGTATTTCCAGCTAATTACAACTGCTTAGTTGGGTATATCAATTGTGTCACATCCTTTTATTTACCTTTGTTGTGATATTCTGATAGAAAGTGAATTGTTTTCAAATAGGCATTTACAGTGCTTATGTAGTGTGTTATTTACTTCATTAACAAGGTGGGTTTTTTCTTTTTATCTTCTTCCTGTTTTCCTAATGTGCTTATTTAGGGTTATCTGGTCCTCCTGGTGCTGGGAAATCAACTTTCATCGAATGCTTTGGGAAAATGCTTACGGAAAGAGGACACAAAGTGTCAGTGCTGGCTGTGGACCCCTCCTCTAGTACAAGTGGTGGTAAGTAGGTATTAATGTTTCGGTCAGATTTCTAATATATTTTGAAATGTATAAATACCTCTTTGGGGCAAAAGCCGGATAAGTTAGGGTGCCTATAAGATATTAAAAACTAACATTATGTCAGGTTTTTCGTTTTCTCTATAGAATGTGAAATCGAGAATTACGCATCAGTGTCTTCATTTTGCCAGGTTTACTCTTTTCCAGTGTTTGAATGCCCTTTTTCATTTTTTTTTTGTCTGAAACTATTGTTAACTGCTGTTTTTTCTCTCTCAGGTCTTCTGTATCTGTTTATTGCTGTGTGAATGAAAGAGTAGAATGACATTAATTTCTATTTATATTTCAAAAGCGATAGTGGTGATCACTAGGCTGCAAGCACATGCCAATTTATAACTTTAATTTAGAGTAAACTGCGATCCAGATGTGTGTATCGGGTTAGAATAATTCTCAGTTCATGAGTTCTCAATAAGAATTTCTGTTGTGATGACTTGTCTCAGTGATGACTGTCTCAGAGTCACGGCCCCCTGCTGCAGTATTGTTGCAGTTTGTTGGACTGGTAGTGTAGATTGGTGTCTTTTTTTATTTAAATTTGAGATTCTTCAGGGTTGTATGGCTGTAATCTGTCACTCTCAAAACAGAACCGTTGGGGACTTTGTTAGAAGATGCCTCAATTTAAAAAGAAACAAATTTCAGTTTGCAACAACTTAGAACTTAAGAAGGATTATGTTCTTGTGTGTGTACATTCAGGACACGTCAGTAGAATGGCAATATGCCAGGATTGCACCACTTGTGTGAACTGAGCATCTCTCATCTTTTGGAATATGCATTAAACAAGTAAAACCCAACACCACCAACAAATACCAGAGTCATAATTTGAGAATTTGTCTCTTTGGAAAGAAACAATAAAGATGAATTTTGTGGTCTGCTGTGTATAGGCCACAAAAAAAGCTGTTTAGGAATTGCAGAATCCACTCTGACCTAGAAGAAATTCTTCGTATTTTATAGGAGTAAGATCTGCTTGTCAGGTCTTTCCAGCTTCTGAAAAGCAGAAGAGCCAGGCAGTAACTTCTTGCTCGTTTCAGGGGCGGCAGGGAATGGGGAAGGGAGATCTGACTGTTTTGCACATTTGAAATAATAACACATAACACAGGTTCTTTATTGGGTGATAAAACGCGGATGACTGAGTTGTCAAGAGACATGAATGCATACATCAGACCATCTCCGACCAGAGGGACGTTAGGAGGTGTAACGAGGACTACAAATGAAGCCATTCTGCTGTGTGAAGGAGGAGGCTACAATGTTGTTCTTGTGGAAACAGTAGGTAAGTGCTTAGGGTTTTCTTCCAGATATTCTGCTGTGATATCTAGTATCAAATGTGTCTGTAACTACGAACTTTGTCTTCTTTCATCTTGAATTTTGCTCCTGCTATTATACAAAGTCACTGGGTGAAAATGGATACCCACTGTCAAATTTCTAGTGCTGTACATTTTTACATCCTGTAAAAACACCAGAATGGTACGTTCCATGTTGTCTGTGCTTATTGGGATGGAGGCACAGGAACAGGCTGCCCAGAGAAGCTGTGGTGCCCCATCCCTGGAGGCGCTCAAGGCCAGGTTGGATGGGGACCTGGGTAGCCTGAGCTGCTGGGGGGCAGCCCTGCCTACAGCAGAGAAGGATTGGAATCGGGTGGGCTACGAGGTCCCTTCCAGGCCAAGCCATTCTATGATTCTGTGGTTAGTCCTTATGAGAAAGATGGTGCAAAACTGCTATTTGTTGTAAGTGTTGTCATTAATGTGACTGTGAAAGCTTGTCATAAGTGGTAAACTCTGGATTTTATTTTTCAGGTGTGGGACAGTCAGAATTTGCTGTGGCTGATATGGTTGATATGTTTATATTAGTGCTGCCACCCGCAGGTGGTGATGAATTACAGGTATTTTTCACATTCTCTTTTTAAGTACTACCTAAGCTTAGAAAGAGAAATTTAAGTCTAGGAATGTGGTCTATGCAGGAAGTTCATTTCAGTAGCATTTTGTCAATTATACTGCTGTTATTGGAGTCTATCCAGTGTCTTACCTATTTATCACACAATTGGGATCTGATTTTTTTTCATACATAGGAAGTGCTAGGTTGTAAGATTTTTATATTCTGTGACTTATTGTGACCTGTTTACTGGTTATATATCATTTATTGGGAGTGTTTTTTTATTACAGGAAGACAATATAACTAGTTTTGCAAACTTGGTTGTTTTGGTTAAACTTATGTCTCTGTGCATAAAATAGTCTCATGTGAACTGTGATATCCATGTATAGCGTCTCAGTGTCAGAATAATAACTGGTGATGACAGAGGCCATTGGAACAACTGTTGCATGACTAGCATATCCAACCACCCACCAGCAGGAGCCACCAAAACCAAGCTTTCCTGATCTGCTTTCCGTGATTAACTTGGCATCGCAGCTATTCTGGGTATTCATGATTTCTCTCTATATTCTGTTCAGGGTATCAAACGGGGTATAATTGAGATGGCAGATCTAGTTGTTATAAATAAAGCTGACGGTGATTTAACTGTGCCTGCACGGAGAATACAAGCTGAATATGTTAGTGCTATGAAGCTGCTTCGCAAGCGTTCGAAGGTTTGGAGACCAAAGGTGTGTATACTTTGCTGCAGCGTTTTTGTTGAAGTGTTTTGTTTGTTTTTGTTTCCCCAGAAGAAGTGGTGAATGATTTACAGCTGTTACTGTCTCACCTAGCTGGATAAGCCTCTCTGAGCTCTTTTATAAAAAATTTTAGTATGATTGCTTACCTTTTTTACACTGTATGAGAGACTTGTTTGCTGCTGTTACTATTTCATCTCTGCTCTCGAGGCGTGCCGCGTGAAACACTGCAAAGCCACAGTCCTGCCCGCTGTGATTTCTGTTGTGAGCTACAGTCTCAGCGCTAGCAGACCAATTTCTAACATGGGTTGTAGTTATACTACCTTGTCTTGCTTTTGGCAAATTATGCATACCTTAAAACGCTCCATGAGCTATTTTTTCCCTTTTTATAACTCCCAAACCTATGATTATCTTTATTCTTTGACTTGTTCATTTTTTGCTTCTTTTTTGAAACACATAATAGGGGTTCTTATGAACAGGAACCTCGTCTAACTGTGTATACAAAGGCTAAATTATTGGGGTTGTCATCCTGAGTGCTTTAATATTGATGCATTATTCTATATATTAAAAGGTAACAGTAAATCTTTAAGAAAAAGATTCAGTGCTAATATAAGTACATGTGCACACATTCTCACTCTGTATGTGAATATATAAAGGAGGTTTGCTCTACACTGCCTAAAATTGACCACTTTAATTAAATTTACATCAGCTGAGCTGCCTGAGGCTTAACCACTGTTTTGTCGTGTTTGTTTCTAGATCTGATTAGAGTTGCTAGTCATTGTGATGAGAAATGCGGCGACTGAAGTTAGTGCAGAAGAGTTTCTAATACTGAGTTCTCTTTCATTTCAGATAAGATTTTTAACACTGTAAATTGTTGCAGGTGTAAACAGATACGTTTCCACCAAAATACTGTTTTTTGACTTTGATTGCTCTTGTTGCTGCAGCGTATTGTTTTGACGTAATCATATATGTGGTACATGGTTCTTTGCTTTTCATCACTCCGTGTGTTTAGTTCATCGCTGTCTTATAACCAGCTGATACATCTGGATGGGTACCTGTTTGTTCAGCCTTATAAATGTGACCCAGAACACCTGTTTGAGACCAGTGAATTAAACAGGTTATCAGAAATCTGTCTCCGTTTCAGTGATGGCATTGTCTGACTACTGGGAAAAAAAGGAAATATTCATGTGTAGGGACTTCAGCCATCAGACTGGAGAGAGATTTTTTTCTTAAAAAAGATAAAAACAGCGGTAACATTTAAAAGGTTCTGTTGGATGCCTAAAATACTTTGGCAGAATGAATTCCCAGTTTGGGAAGCATACGCAAAAAGAAGTTCGATATCTGGTTTGCAGAATACTTGAAGTGCAGAAGGGCAGCTATCAGGGTCTGCCTACCAGAATACATAATCAAGTTTACATTTAAGTAAAATAGCAAAGCTGTACGTTTTTAGCTAAAGATCATATTTAAAGTGATTCTCACTTGTTATACGAGCAGTTGAACGAGCCCTGTTTGCCCCAAATATTATGGATCTCAACATCTACTTGTACAGTAACAAAGTTGGTACAATCCCAACTTTGAGATTTTTTTTTTTCATTCTTGATGGAGAAAAGTGTGAGCAGCACCGAACTGTTGTGAGCGGCATTGGCTAAGGGTATTGAAGCAGGCTTGCCTTCTATGTTACCTGACTGTTGCAGTCTACCTAATGCGGTAATTGAACCCTTAGGCCCAGTAATGACGTGGCTTTAAAAATTCTTCTGAATCCAACAGGTAATGCGTATCTCTGCCAAAACTGGAGAAGGTATCTCAGATATGTGGGATAAAATGACAGAATTTCGCGACCTCATGCTCACAAGTGGTGAGCTGATTGCCAAACGACGGAAACAGCAGAAAGTGTGGATGTGGAATCTCATCCAAGAAAATATGTTGGAACATTTCCGGAGTCACTTGGCAGTCAAAGATAAGATTCCACTTCTAGAAGAAAAAGTTCTTAGTGGTGTCTTGTCTCCTGGGCTGGCAGCCGATCTGCTGCTGAAAGCATTCAAGGATGGTCTCTAATCATTATATTCTACTGTGTTCTTGCTGATTTCTTCATGTAAATATAAATATTAAATACAGTTTCTCTGTGTGTGAATTCAAATGTTTCACTACAACAGACACTAACGGAATACATATTTATTAGTATGTATTAGTACTCTGCCAAAAAAATACTGAGCAAAAAATACTGTAGGATTCTGTATATGCAAAGTTCAGTGCAAACACACTCAGAGACTACTACACATGGTATTTGGACAACAGTACTTTTTTTTGAGTCTATACTCATCGTGGATTTGTTGGTCAAAAATGTGAGCCTGTGTCAAAACGTGACTGGTTTTGAAAGGGTGAGAGAGAGGTTTGGTGCAGCAGTTTCACTGTGGGACTATCTTAGAGGTGATAAACACTTCTACTTTCCATTCTGATTTACTAGCAGTTGTTGCTCATATGGATTACTTTTTTCTTCCTCTTGAGTCTCTACAAGAACATTGGACCTCCTGGTAGCACCTGACCGCAGTCTTAGTTCTAAATGCATTGTATGCATATAAAAAGAGTTGTTCAATCACTGTTGGGAAGCTATAGCCATTTTCTGTATGCTAGGAGAAGAGAATTGTAACTATTATCTGTTCTAACTAGATGTTTTGATTCAAAAGCAAAGCTTAATTAGACTTTTTAAAATACAGACGTATGGAACGAGTGCCGTCCACCAAGTTTTTAATCACAACTCTTTTTATACTAGAATAATTGACCTCTGCTCTTATTTGACTGAAGTAAGCTTTTCATACTCAAACAAAATGCCTACTTTTCTCCTCTCTTGTAGATGACATGACTATTTAGGACTAAAATACTTAAGATTTGGCATAATGCAACTACCAGAAAAGATTAATGAATGTTGAAAATGCTGAGCTTTTTTCCTTTGGTTTGTCAAGTTAGCGTAAATTAAACAATACAGAAATCTCCATCAGGCTGCTAACATTTCAGTTACTTTTTCCATTGTATGAAGGCTTATGATTTGTAGTCCATATATTTTTACTCTGAGAATATGAAGAATGAACAGAAAGTAAAATCAAACTGAAATGTACAGTAAAAATACTTCGTAAATTTTAGCAAGGATCTCATTGCATATTTGTAGTGAAACACTAACAAAGAACACTGTGGGCTTTTATAGAACATAAAGCCAAAGCATTTCTTTATTAAGAAATTTGGCACCAGTGTAGCTGATGTTAGTGATTTCCACCACATAGATTGTCAGGACTTCAATGTTCTTACACCACTTATTTCTTAAACTTTGCGTCCCCAGTGAGTAATTTGGGATTACTGCAGCCATGTACGTAAAAGTACCTGGAGAGGAGTGTTTAAGAGGTGGCAGAAGAACAGGGCCTTGATTATTGCTTTTCTGCATTAGAAACTGTAAAAGTGGAGTTTTATTTCACTTTTTTTTTTTTTTTTTTAATTTAAAAACAGCTTAGGTCTCTCTTGAACATGACAAAAAGTAGCCCAAACCAAAAGCAGTGTCTTTCATCCTCTCAGTTTTAAAAGTTAGCAATATTTTGATGGTACCTAGTAGTGGAAAAGACGGATGGAAAACGAATGAGTGACAACGGCAGTATTTTAACTGGTAAGTTCTCAACTTTTTGATAGTCCACTTGTTTCAGGTGACAGTGTTTAATGCGACCTTGCTTGTACTTATCTGTTAGATCAACTCTTGTTGGTGTCATTATTTTTTTTCTGTTGTCAGAGACTGCTTTATTCCTTGTCTCCTATATGGGAACTGTCAGGAAAGTAAAATAGAACTTGTGGCTTTGTTTAAATGAAGGCTGTTGTAGCAGAATAGTTATTCAAGATTTGTTTTCTGGACCCAGATCTATGTATCTACTTGAGCCATGGGTCATCATTATTTTCTTGTTTTGTTGCTGCTTTTAAAGTGTAGTTATTTTACTCATGAACTCTTAAGATAATGCAGTGTTTAAGCAAGTTCTACTTTTCATTCATCTGCATTTTCCTCTTAAATGAGAAGAATTAGATTTGCCTTCTTGATGTGTGTGTTTGTGCCTCGTGCTTCAATAGACAGAGAAATGCTTCATGCTGACAAGGATCTGCAGAAATGGCATTATAGGTAAGGGCCCTTGCTTTGTTTTTCCATAATTCTTCTACCAAATTGAAAAGCTGTACTGCATGAACTATGAGCTGAGCCTCGCATGTGGGAATCAGATTGTTTTCTAGCTAGTGAAATACAGCCACAAAATGTTTTGAAGTTCCATTAGTTGTGCAGTTTTCTTTTTGTCCTCGCTGACATAAACAAAATGACGAAGCGCATTGTGTTTAGGAGGACTGCCTAAATTGAGCTGGTAGGCTAGAATTTAGTAAACAATTCAGTATTTCCTGAGATGGGAAGTACAGCTCATTGCTTCTAGCTCCGTGAGCTTAAAAAGGGTAAAATGCTCTAAAACATTGCCATTCAAGAAAATAGGCTTCTGAAAAACATAGTAAATAAATCTGTTGAGTGGGATGTTGACATACACATTCTCTAGTTTCTAGAGTTGTTAGTTTCACATTAATATTTAAAACCACAGCTACTACGGAGCAGTATAAGAAAATAATGTAACTATATGAGAAAACAGCAAGATTGCTAGAGAATACAATGTGCTGTTAGACAAATTGTTATGAGAGGTGAGGAACAAACTTTCCAGATGCATAAACTCTTGTGTCCAATCAAGTCTTGCAGTTATATCTAAGTGTGAAACTTTTCCCCAGGTCCCTGTATAGTAGATGTTGCTGCTGTTTCACAGCTGGAAAAACAAATGTGAGATAAGTGATTTACCCAGACCTCTGAAACAGGTCGGTAGAGTATAAGGGTTACAGTTCAGTAGTCTTTACTCTGAGCCCCATGTATATTTACGTCTGTGTTACTTAAGGTTGAAAAAATGCTCTTAGCAAGTTCATGTTCTCAGTGTAACTTATTCCTTTCATATCTAATCTCTCTGTCTTCAGCGACAGGACACAGTGACCCCTTCATGACTGCTGCAGTAGTGTCCTGCTTTAAGTTGTAGAAAACTTTTCACTGAAAATTAATCTGCCTTCACCTTTTTGTAATTTCATGACTTCCTGCTATATCTGCTTGCTCAGTTTTTTTGTTCTCCTTGTGTTATGTTGCTAATATGTGAATTTGCAGTGTGTTACATGCCCCTAAATGGGTTTTGAGATTTTTTGGGGGAGGTTGAACAAAGCTAAAGGATACACATGAACTTTAAAAAAAAAAATCAGTCTCACGTGGCTTCCTTCCTAAAGTTTTATTTCTTAGAGTTACTTGGCAAGACGTAATTATTGACTTAATCTGTTCTGGTACAAACATACTTATTTCTTCTTTTTCTTGCTCGTTGTTCTGTTTTCCCTTCCTGGATGCACGGTCAAGATGTAACATTATCTGTGAGTTAAAATGAGAAACGTTCTTCTGGAGCTTGATGCTTCCAAAACTATTCCTGCTGGACATTCTGAAGTAGATCATTGGGGACATAATTGAACAGGGGTAGATAAAAGGTATATTTAAAGAGAAATCAGTGGATTTCCCTGGAACATACAACTTGAACGATCTACAGTGTACAACCTGACTACAGAGTTCCTCTTGCAAAAAGGAGATCAGATACTCAGTGGTAATGCCCTTATAGTTTTAAGCCCTGCTCCTCTACTGATGCATTAGAACATTAACAACATTTGTGGATTGAGAATAAATTGTTTTTCAAAGGGAGAAATTCTTAACAAATTGCAGTACATTTTTAGAATGGAAGTACGAATGGCATATTCTGTTTCATGCTGCCACACCAGATAATGGTTCAGCTGATGAAGAAACAAGCAGTAGAGGAGCTGACGTTCACAGTAGTGTATGCAGAAGAAGTATTAAGGAACAGCAATGAGGATGTCTGTTCTTCTCTCTTGAGAGCATAAGGATTACCACAGACATTTCACTGGCAGTCCTCACAAACTGATGTGATACGCACAGCATTTGCTGGGTGAGTCTTACAAAAAGAGAGTGGTCAGGTGTTGGAATGGGCTGCCCAGGGAGGTGGTTGAGTCACTGTCCCTGGAGGTATTAAAGAAACGTTTGTAAGTTGCACTAAGGGACTTGGTTTATTGGGGATATATTGGTGGTAAGTGGATGGTTAGACTAGATGATCTTGGAGGTTTTTTGCAACCTTGGTGATTCTGTGATTCTATGATCAATTCCCTTTTCTGTTTTTTGGATTAGTTAAGAGGGACTAGTCTCATGGAGAGAGTTGTACTTTGGAAGTAGGTGATTTTGTTTGTAATCTGATTGTTCACTTGCAACAAGAAAGCACAAGCTTTACTTTTCAGAACTTTTTTTTCCAGTTTCCGTTCATGGTGAATTTCACGTATTTTTCCTTAAAATACTGTGACGAAGCGGGTTATCTGCAATATGTTAATTACTTTCTGTGTCTTCATTTTCTCCTATGCTTAGATCTCTTTCCCTAGTAGAGTAGTGTAAAAATAGCTTGTTTAATTATTACCTTTTAAAATTATTTAGATAATCACTGATTGGCTTTAATCAGTGATTAGCTTTATGAGTAACATTATTTTTGTTTTCTTATATTGAAAGAAACCTAAACCTAAAGATTCTGATGACTGTGCTGACTCGCACTGTGGCTGACAGTGATGGCTGAGGATGTATAATGTAGATATAACGAGAAGGTACTGAGATACTTTTGTGGCACACAGCTTTATAGTCCCACAGCTAACAGTTTATCTTGGCCTAAAACTGTGGCACAAAGATACCTTTTGTAGTTTTCTAATTGCAACCAGTGGAAGGCAAGGGCAGTGTTAGTTTTTATGCCTTGTTGCTTAGCAGCACTGATCAACAAAAGTGCAACCTTTTCTTTTCTTCTAACTCCAATGAACCTTGGCTTGTACAGAGCTCACCAGCAAAAGACAAGTATTTCTGAAGTCATGTGAAAGTGTTGTTCGGTGCTTGCTAGCAGCATTTATGAGAACCCATCTCTTCTTGACCCCTTCATTACCTTTCATCATCTTTCTCCTTCTCATAAAGCCTTTGAAGAAAACGGGCACCATCCTGGGAAGGATGGGAAGCTTAGAGATGATCCAGCTGTGCTAAGATGTATTCTGTCACTTATAGGGAAAAGAGGCCCAGCTAATCCCCAGGCTGTATGTCTCCACTCACGGAAGGAGAAACAGACTTCAGCCATTACAGTAAGGTCTATTTTCATTTAGAGAAGCTTTCTCAGTACTTTGGAGTAAGTAAAATACTCCATAGAGTAAGGGGAGATGAAGGTGCCAAGAATTTTCTGTTCTACATCTCTTAGGAGGCATTTTGCAAACTGAACTAGAAGGGACATTGAATGTGTTTGAAAATAATTAAGTGCCTGCAACAGATCAGGACAGCTTTTCATTTTGTTTTCTCCTCTGATCAAGTTTGGCAGGTCCTGGAGGGTAAGAGCAAGGAGGAAGTTGCATGTTTCACCTTACTTCTAAGTTTTAAATCGTTAGTCTAACTGAAGTTTTATAGTGACATCACAAACTGTGTGACTTAGATGCCAGAAGCATAGGCTAGGAGCCGTTTAATCCAGGTGCTTGTCTTTTAATTTAGAGCTAAGACACAGCTAAAAGCATACTTGGTATATTTTACATACTTTTCTTGCCCAAAATAGTATGAATGAGAGATGTCTGTAAGCTTGTGGACATTAAGTGGAAAATAACGCTTGCTGAGGCTGTCAGTGTTCATCTGTTCTCCCTTCACCTCCACTACTGACTTCTGCCCTTAACCTTCAAGATTTGTTGACAGCTGATAACAGTATTGGTTATGCAGTTTGGGCCAGCGTAGCAAAAGGTCAGGATGTGTGCCACAAGCCCAGGTAGCTCTGCAGTCTCTTCTGTTCTGAAATTCAAAGATAAGCTTTCTTGATCAACTGTCCTCATCTCATAAGATTCTCGAAGAGGTCTGTTGTTGCTTGAATTGCACAGTTAAGATCAGATACTCGTTTCAGAAAAGGGAGCCACACAAGAAACTTGTTTGTCCCGTGTATCACATCAAAAGTTTGAAGTGTGGCATCTCTGGCATCTTGCAGAGCTCAGTGATGTGAAATAAACAGAGTGGAATATGAATTACTTTGCAAAATTTTCTGTTATAAAAACTTGGCTTTTTTTCAGCTTGCACAAATCTCAGCAAAAAGTGATTTACTTGGAGATCCTGGGTGCTGCCTGAAACTATGAGAGATTAGTTTTCACGCCCTTGCTTGCTGAACAGAGCACATGTTTTGAGCTGAATTCACTCACATTTTGAGTGAATGTGATTTTTTTTGTCTAGTGAACAACTGCTGGTGTTTCATGCATGCGGGATTCAAAACAAGTAGCTGAACTTGTGTTGCGAGCTTCTGATTTAAAGGAGAAGGAATGAACTTTGGTCAAAATCAGTAAGCTTTTAAAAGCAATTTCAGTAAAAGCAAAATCATTTTTGTTGTTCTGAAGTGTTCTGGTGCAGAATACCTGGCTGGGGCTTTCTGCGTGCGGTGGCAGTAGAAACTAAGTAGATTTGAAAGTCATTATTTCCGATTTCAGATAATTAAAATATTATCATCTTTCACCTTTCTCTTACCTGTTCTTTGGAATGTGTTATTTTCTTACAAGTGAAATAGTGTTTTCACTATCTCTTTACTTCTTAGTGCTGTCATTTCCGCATCTGCACGAGCGGGCTGACTGCTCACAGCACTGCACAAGTAAAAGGCACTGCACATTTTATTTCTGTACCAAGATTAATCAGTTCTTCTGATTAAAAAAATATTTTGAAGAGGGAAATCTCATTTTCATCTCTTGCAGGGTGCATTTAGCTTTTAGTTTGGTGTCAGCCACCACTCCCCACAGCTATTTCCATTCTGCCCACAGTTACACGATTTCCTGGCTGTGCATTTGGAAATGCTACTTTTTCTTTACATCCTGACATCAGGAAGTGATGGCGTTTGAGCACGTGCTTAAGTGCGACTGAATAAGGTCCTAGAAGACAGGCCGTCTGATTTTTGTCCCGTTAGTGAGTCAGTTTCCAACTTTTGGGTAGTAAATTTCATATACAATGAGACAGGAAATTTTGAAGGGGAACTAGAATAATTAAAGTAATCTTGTCTGGCCCATTGCCAACTCTTTCATCTTGGAAAACATCGCTCTGTAGATGTGTACGGATCCTGTAAAGGAATCCAGTCTGGATATCTCTCACCTAATATTTTGAACATGTATCCCTTAGTGAACATCCAGAGTGCAAGGGCATTTCTGTTGAACAGTTTCAATGAGTTTAATTTTGTGGTTTTTTCTTTATTGGCTTCTGCTTAATATTAAGACTGGATTAAGTGGCTCCTCAGATGAGTGTGGTATTTCCTTACGTAGATTTCATCATAAAAAAGAAAAACACAAGCAAGGCTTGTATAAGAAAAGTGAAATTGCATTGACAAGGTGAAATGCAGGTTTAGATATTGTACAGACTAGATAGAATGAAAGCTGCTCTTGTTTTTCAGTTTCACAGATGCGGAGCTTTTGTAGTAAACCACCTTGTTTGCATACCAAGAAATCGCTTGAAAGGACAAAGGTAAATCTTTTTATTTTGAAGATTATTTCTCAGCCAACTTTGCAGTAGCTTCATTTTCTAGATTCTTCTTAATGAAACAGTGACAGCGATTTACAGAGAAAACAAAATTGCTTAGGACGTTTTCTTACAAAGAGAGAACTGAAAAGCACTCAGTGTGTTAGGGAACTTGAAAGCTGGCTATGTACAGCTGCAGCCTTTACATCTCAGTTGCAGGATGTACGGAGAGCCCTTAGGTGGTGCTCAATAGCAACGCTCAGCTCTTCAGTGCAGCGTCTGAGGTGGCAGCACCTCCGTAGGGTCAAACCACCTTAGGGATGCTTCTGCTCTGTGTGAGGGTATGCTTTAATAACTTGGTGAAAGGCTTCCTTTTGACCCGCTGACTTTGGACTACTGATGAAATTCAAATTCAGGTTTTTTTTCATGAAGTTTTCAGGTGAAATAAAATTCCAAAATATTGCACAAATAAGTTGTGGGAGCAAAAGGGACCATCAGGGCCTGGATTCACATCAGGGCATTCCACACAGTTAAGAGCCTTCTCTCCAGTAAACATTCTTTCTTTTCAAAACATTATGCCCAGTGACTGGCTGGGTAACGTGTATTCCTGTCCTTTCTTTTCTGTATATCCCAGGATCCATAGCCTAGATCTAGAACTGTGCCTTAGTTTAAGCATGTAAACGTGGATAAGCTATCTCTGGGCATTTCTAATTAAAATCAGTAAATGCAGTCTGTCAGTAGAGACATATTAAGTATTAAATTTGTACATAGATTTTTAGTAACTACTGTAACTTAATTCTTCTAAAACTTGAAGTCTGTTACTAAGAGTGTGTCAAAAATACTGCTGTCTGTCTGTAAAACAAAGTGCTTAAGAATAATAGCTAAAGATTTTTTGAGGGCATTTGAGGATCGTTGTGATAGAAGTACAGTATTCGCTCTCCTTGTGTAAGTAGAGATGTGGTACCATGGCTATCGGCTTAAATCTTCCATGCTGTGGAACTCGCTGTAGTTCTGAAGAATTGTTGGATCAGGGATGCAGATCTGAGGGCGTGAGCTGTGCTGTTAATTACACAGAAATTGAAATAAAATTTCCTTCAGCAGGATGGATCTCAAGCCATGAAATAGGTTTTATTTGGAAGCTGTTGGTGAATTTATGAAAGGAATTTATTAGACAAGTCTCAAATACTCTATTGGAACCTAATCTTTTCTTTTGTAGTGAGGCAGGAGAAAAGTGAGATGTTAAAAATAACTTGATCCCTGCACCTTGGAAAAAAGCTACGCGAATGCATTTTTCTAAGTTAGGAGTAGAACCTTCCTGTAGTTTTATTTTGCGTTTATGCATGTTCCTGTAATTCAGGAATGGATCAGATTGCTTCCCACCTTTTATTGCAATTTGAGGGGGTTGAGCCTAGGAGTATCCTGCCAAAGCAAATTAAATAATTCATGTTTCCAGCATGACTTCATTTAGTCATGGCTTTTATTTATTTAGAGAGAGTGAGAGAGAAAGAGCTGGTGTTGTTACAATCTCAGCTCTGTTTTTTTAATCTCTGTAACTTCCTATAACCCAACTATTTTTTTTTGACCTTTGAAATGTACCAGACTACATAAACTGAATATCCAGTGTGTGCGTTCTGCTTGTCCCAGAGACTTTCATCCTATGGTCTCTGCATGCTGTTATTATAGGTGTATATTTTACCATTATGTGAGTTGTTAACATTACCCAAAATTCTGCTGGCATGTAGCTGGGAACAAGTACTGAGTTTTTTTTTTTTCCTGGTGTATTGAGAAAGTCTGTAGATGAAATGACTAACAAGCTAAGTGTTACTAGGTGGTGACTTGTAGCCTAAATGCAGTGGCTATAAATTCTCACCTATGAAAAGGGAACCCCGTAGCTATGCAGTATGTTCTCTCCACTGCAGCTGAATTTCTGCCGTATTAAAATCCTTAAGCAGCAATATGTCACACTGATCTAGCATTTTGCTTTCTCAAGGCTCTGTTCAAATATTTGAACTCAGTAAAGTACTCCACCATGCTTAGAGCGAGTGAGTGTCACTAAAACTTTACAGAAAAAGAAATAACCACCAAGAGGTTAAAGCAGCTCTACTTCTCCACGCAGCAAGTCAATGGTGGAGCCGGAATTACAGCTTGGGAGGCTTCTGGCTCTTGCTGCACTACAATGCTGTGTAGAAAGGTCATTTCCCAAAATAGTGCTGAAAGTTCTCATTTATTATTGATAATAGGAGTGGCTGACATACCAGAAGGTTGTGCTGCCATTTGGTGAGACCTGGGCAGGCTGGAGAGCTGGGTGGATAGGAACATTATGAGGTTCAACAAGGGCAAGTGTAGAGTCCTGCACCTGTGGAGGAATAACTGCATACATCAGCAAAGGTTAGAGGCTGACCTGCTGGAGAGGAGCTCTGTAGAGAAGCACCTGGGTGTCCTGGTGGACAACAGGTTGGTTTTGAGCCAGCTGTGTGCCCTTGTGGCCAAGAAGGCCAATTGGAATCCCGGGGCACATTAAAAAGAGTGTGTAACGAGCAGGTTGAGGGAGGTGATCCTCCTCCCCTACTCTGCTCTGGTGAGGCCACTTTTAGAATACTGTGTCCAGTTCTAGGCTTCTCAGTTCAAAAATACTCTAGAGTGAGTCCAATGGAGGGCCACGGAGATGATTAGGGGCCTGGAGCATCTCCTTTATGAGGACAAGCTGAGAGACCTGGGTCTGTTCAGCCTGGAGAAGACTGAGGAGGGATCTTATCAATGCTTGTAAGTATCTGAAGAGCGGGAGTGAAGTGGATAGGGTCAGGTTCTTTTCAGTGGTGCAGAACAAGGGACGATGGGCGCAAACTGAAACATAGGAAGTTCCATATGAACATGAGGAAAAACTTCTTTGCTCTGAGGATGATAGAGCACTGGAACAGGCTGTCCAGAGAGATCATGGAGTCTCCTTCTTTCTCTGGAGACACTCAAAACCTGCCTGGATGCTTTCCTGTGCAACCTACTGTAGGGAGCCTGCTTTAGCAGGGAGTTTGAACTGGATGATCTCCAGAGGTCCCTTCTGTCTCTTACAATTCTTTGATAGGGGAACAAATGGCTCTAGCTATATTAATAGGTCACTGTAAAATGTCCTTAATAATCCATAATTAACAACACTGCAAAAGTGGTAAAATTGCATTTTTCTTGGGCAGAATCAGTTCCATGGTTTGATTTGTCTGCTTGTGGTAGGTGTTTCTGTTTTGGCTCTTCTAGTACAACTTTTTGTGTAAAGGAAACAGACTCATTCACGAAGTAGACATTAAATAGCCTCCCCGTTAACAGTCATGTTGAACCATATCTTGGCCTCACCTTCAGATCCAGGAGTTAGGCTTGATCCTTGTAGCTCCCTTCTAACTTGGGATATTCTGTGATTCAGATCAGCAGAGCTCTTCTACCTGTGTAAATATGTGTTTGTCAGGGTGCTTCCCCCTCTACTCTGAAGCTGTCAAGCAGAGCTCTTTCTGCCTGAAAACAAAATCATGGGCCTTTGGAGAAGGCTGTATGTTGTATGTATGCTTCCTGCCAATTTAGGAGACCGGTAATAGAGGATTTTGGTGGCAGCATTTTCCTGCGTGGTGTGACAACGACCCAGCACTGGCCTGCTTGGCAGTGTAGCAGCTGAGGAGCAAATGTGGGGGCCTGCAGAGGTGCCTGGTTTGGTGCTGGTCTTCAGGGCTTTCAGGGAGGAAGGCAAACCCCATCACCACACAGTGGGGCAAGGAGAAGGAAAGTGCTTGTGAAGAGGTTTTCACTGAGATCTGATTGCAGCCAGACTCAGTTCCTCCAGTACTTAGGGCTGCAGTATCTGGTACATATTGCTTGATTTTGTTCGTTTGTTTTCACTTTGCCTTGTATCATTCTATAAATCTTAAACTTAGAAATGGTAGTCAGCACATTAACTTATTGGCTTATACAGTGTGCTTAGTAAAGCTTACTGAAGATTTGTTTCTTGTTTTTCATCTACATAAATTATTTGAACTGCACTGTTAATTAGAAAATGCCAAAGTATTGATGAGTAATTAGTATGAGGCTTGAATTTATTTGTTTTCACTGAAGACCTAAATCTTTGCATCTGTAATTGACAGAAGAACAAAATGGTATTTTATGCTAGCCAAGTCAGAAAAATTCCAGTGAACGGTTGTGGGGAGAACAACGTTCACACAACAAATAGTTATCAAATCAAATAACTGTTCTGTTTTGAGTCAGAGTGAAGTGTTTCCAAACAGGCAAACACTAGAGAAAAAGAAAAAAGAAAAACAAAGATGAAAGATTAAGAAAACAAAATGTGTAAGTAAACGTAAGAAATCAGAGCATGTAGAGTATAGAGAAGTAGCAGGGGTGCTGTTCTCTCTCATCTTTGTATCTACAGATACATGTATTTGAATTCACAATGCAATAGGAGCCTTACATGCTGGATTTGCTTTTTAATGCTTGTTGGTTAAGTAATTGGATCTATTGCTGTGGGCACTGGGAATGCCAGCTTGGTGTCTATGGTCACTGTCTTGAGAGCATTACCTTCTGGAGGTCAAACACTGGAGAGCCTGTTCTGTTTAATTCTTGGAGGTAACAGTAATAGTGGTTAATGCTTTGAAAAAACAATCTAGATGTCCCTGCCCTTCTCTAGTTTGTTGCTTGTACTGAATTGCCTACATATATCTATTTATTTATTTATTTATATATATATATATATTTTTTTTTTTTCTTTCTTTAAGTGGATTCAGAATTTTTTCTCTTTTTTTCTAAATCACAACTGAAGCTGGTAAAATAATGATCAGAGATTGAAGCATAAATGCTAGTGTTTTTGAATGGTATTTTGGTACAAACATCCTGCTTTCATTCCTCGTGATGATCAAGTCAGCCAGACAGACATAGGCAAACGGTTCCACATAGGAAAAATAAGTGTACTTTCAGCTTGAGGAAGAAAAAAAAATCTAATGTGACTGATGCCAAACGATTCATGGTGAATGCTGATGGCTACGTAATGTCAGCATTGAGTACGTCTGCCTTCTCTGCAAGAGAGCTCCAGAATGACTGAGTAAAAACATCCTATGCAAAAGGACAAACGGCCTCTCTAGTGAGTCTCTCAGTTCACATGCCTGGTCTTGCTGTTTGGGCAGTGCTAAGTTTAAGTCCCTGTGGCAGAAAGGGGAGGTTTTGGAGTCTGTGTGGTCTGTGATTTCTGGTATCGGATGGCTTAGTGTGGTTCCTTTTGGTATGAATCCTTTCCAAGAGCTAGGGGAGTTGCTGTCAATCGTCAGCTCTCCTCCTAGAAGCCTGTCACAACATGTAGTATTTTAATGCTAAAAATGCAGTGAAACAACCCATAGATTTTGTGATCTGTTACCGGATTTGCTGGAGTTAAAGAAAAGCAGTTGTGGCATCGGTGACTAGATTGTCTCTTTTAAGATTTATGTTCCTGGGTAGTTCGGATGGCAGAAGCTGTACTTCCTTGGTATTTCTCACCCTAAAATCCACCATGATATAACTGCCACATTACCCATATAAAAGATTCAATTTGAACTGATTTGAAAATTATTTTTCACTTGTAGTGAATAGCCTTCTTCCACCATACTGCTCTTTAAAAATGCTTCATAAACAGCTGCACCTGCTGTTGGGCTGTTTGGGATGTGTGGCAGACTTACTCTGTCAAGCTAGTAGTGGTGTTTTTCTGGAATTAGGAGAATTCAGACCTCCTTAAATCTGGACTTGTATTTGCAACAAATTTGAGTATTTTTTACCTCTTGCCAGAGAGTCTTATTTTTAATCTGCTGCTCTGTGACTTGGTTGGGGCAAGCAGTATGCTGTATATCTGCCTGCAGTTGTTTGGAATTGATGCATTGTGCTGTGTGTTGCACTCAGATTTACAGCCAAGGTAAAAGGCGCAACCACTTGTTACCATCTTCTCCCTCCCCCCTTCTGATATGTCAAACTGCTCAGTGTTCCCTCGGAACACTGGGCTGCTCAGAACCAGGGGAAGTGTGCTAAAGAAAGCAGTGAGTAGACCCCTGAATCGATTATCTCAGGCTCATTTTCTTCTGGGTTCTACACTTCTGTCTTGTTTTGACCAGGGCTTTTTCACTGTTTTGTGATGGGGAAGAACTACTGAGGATATGGAAGGTTTTGCAGTTGGAAGAGAGAAGTTGCAGGGCAGTGAAGATCAAGACTCCCAGCTGCTGTGTAAATAATTTGAAGGGCATAATTGCTTCAAGAGGCTTGTTTGTAGTTAAGTAGTTCAAGTCATTGCTATTAGTTAGGAAACCTGGGTTCTTTAGTCCCAACAGATTGAAATTCTTTTGTAGCTGTTGTTGTGGCATTGTTTTTTTTTTTAACTTCAGCTTCTTGATGTCTTCTGTTATCCTGTCCTTGCTGAAACTATTAATCCCTCAATTTTTCCTATTTTGCAATTTACAGAAGGGTGTATTCCTGTGTTTTTTTTGGCAGTTAACTGTACTATGTATTGTTCTCCTTGTCTTTACTTCTGTCCTCAGATGGAAAATTGCTATGAGCCAGTGTGGAATTTGTTACTTTTAATTACTAAGAGCAAAATCCTACTTTAGCAAAGCTCCTCTTCTCCATTTCCTTCCTGACGGTATCTTTGCATCACCGTTTCCTGACTGACAGACCTTACTAGCTAGGGGAGGCAGGTTACAATTCTGGCAGAAAGAGACGCCTGACAGATGCAGCTGTCTTCTCCAGTGCTAAGTGTGATAAGGGAAAATGCATTTTTGAGTTGGAGTTAGGAAAGAAAAGAATCCACGCTGGTCCTTTGCGCAAAATTCTGACTGTTTCTTTTCAAAAGACACAACTTCTATCATGCAGCAGAGTGGTTTATGTTGCAGTATGAAGTCTTTATTTATAGATATATTTAAGCAAAAATCATATTTCCTGTAAAAGTTAGTAAGTTGCACTTCCCACAGGTTGAAGAATCTGGAGTCTATTAACTCTGAAGTTAATTAGTGAGGCTGAGTCTCTAGCAAGAGCACCTATTGCTTAGACTTCTTTGCTTTAATTTAGCTGCTAACATGGGTTGCCAGCAGTTGAATCCTACAAAAAAAAGACAAAAAGAAAATACTGCAAAAAAATAAGTTACAGCACTGTGGTATTGAATATGCTGTTGGCATTATTTGGTATTTTGCCTAAAAGAAAGCCAGTACAGTTGGGGAACGTACGATACAGCAGTAGCACAGACAAAACAAGATGTATGATCAGGTGAACAACTTATCCATTCTCATCATCTTCTGACATTCATGCAAGCAAGATCATTTTGAAGCGGGTGCCCTGAGCAGCTGGTGTGGCTGTCTGTTCTTCACCTTTCTAGGATATAGATTTGAGTAGTACCGTACTGTTGTGGTTTAACACGACAGGTGGCTAAGCACCACGCAGTCGTTCACTCACTCCCCTCCCCCTTCCCAGTGGGATGAGGGAGAAAATTAAAAAACAAACAAACAAAAAAGGAAGTAGCACTCATGGGTTGAGATAAAATTACTTATAAGGTAGAGAAAAAGAAAATATGTATGACTATGTAGGTAGGTAGATATGGTCAAGACTATATGAATGTGTATAAAACAAGCGATACACAAGCAATTGCTCACCATCCACCAACCAATGCCTACCTTGCTCCCCAAGCAGCGGAGGAGGGCCAGATGAACTCCTACCCCTTCAAAACTCTCCTTCTGCGTAAAGTTGTATGGTATGGAATATCTCTTCGGCCAGTTTAAGTCAGCTGTCCTGACTCCGTTCCCTCCCAGCTCCGTGGGCCCCCACAACAGCTCTTCACTGAGACACTGGAACGGCCTTGGCTCTGTACAGTGCTGCTTGGCAAAAACTATAAACATTGGTGTGTTATCAACATTGTTTTTCTTCTAGAACCAGAACATAGCATCATACCAGGCCCTCTGAAGAAAACAATTCTGTCCCAGCTGAAACTAAGACATTGATCACAGGAAAAAAACCCTCTATATTTTGATCTTGAAGTACCTGGAGGTTGGCTTCCATGCCTTCTAAATTAAGAAAAAACAGTCCTTTATCTTCAGAGTCAGCCTGTGATCCGTGGTAGATGCATTCTGCATTTCCGAGTCAGACATGCGTTAACCTTCTTTTTGACTCCTCTCACTTCCGAAGTATCCTGCAGGGTCAGGGCACAGCCTGTTGAGATTGTGGTTGGGGAGGGTCTGGTTTCAGGTCCTCCTGTAGGTATGTATCTGGTAGCTCTGTGATTGGAACCTTGGACTGTCCTGCCTCTCTGGTCCTGGAGAGTTTTATTGCCCTTCTCAGGTGCTAGCAGGCAAGTCTCAGCTCCTCTGTTTTGTGACCTGAAGCCTGCATGAGGTCTGGCATAAGCTTTGATTGTCCATTACTAAGAGAAACTGTGCTTATTGTCAAGAACAGTCTCATGAGGTATGTCACCATGGGCAAATAGATGGGATTTCCTGTCTGGTGTGCAAACAGGCTACTGTCTCTCTTGAGCTGTCTTGGCTGGTGTCCCAAGTTGCTTACTGGATTTGAAAAGGGTGAGATTTTCTCTCTTGCAGTTTCAGAGCGCTTAGCAGCCGTCTCTGGCTTGTGCCCACACATGGGAAGTTTCGCTGCCTTCTTGCACCCTACTGGGAGAGCTCTCAAAGTCCTTTGAACAGACAGGAGGGATCTTCCTTTTCTTCACTGGGCTGTCCTGTTGGTTATTGTCTGGGAGGAAAGGGGAAACAAGGCTGTCAGCAGGCTTCATGTTCAGTACATCCTTGAGATGGCACAAGCTTTCAAATTTCACTGTGTTAATGGTGTTATATGCATTACTGGGCATTGCAGGTGTTCTTTCCTTTTGTGTTGACAGAAGTCTTCAGAAAGTCTACTTCTGTGACTGGACCTTTGATAAGAAGAGCTGAGGTACTTAGCAGTCTAGGTGCAGGATGATTGGTTTGAGCTTGTCATGACACTGCAGCTTGTTGGCCTGCCCTCTGCAAGAGTGCAGCAAGAAGAAGCAAGGTACGTGCACTTCTGTGAGTACTGCTGAAGTGGAAGTTCTCTGGCTTCCAATGTTTGCACAGTACGCTCAATGTCAACATGAACAGACAGCAGATCTCAGAGGAGTTAAATAGCCATTCTTTTTGAGGTTTCTGGAGTGAGATGCAAAGCTGAGGGATTTCTTTGAGTTCTTGCCCTGTCATGAATTGGCAGGTGGCTTGGGAGGAGGTAGTCCCTGGTCGTCTGGCAGTGCCAACAATGAGCTTTGAACCATGTAAGCTTTTGGAAGCTAGGGAATGTATCTCCTGAAGACTGAAGAGTCCAATCCTTTCTGTGGCTGCCAATGGCATATTTTGGTGATCTGCTTTATTTTTATTTGGTTATTAAAAGACAAGTTAGGTGTCTCAATCCCTCTGTTAGGGTATCCCAGGAAGCTAAAAAAAACAACTCCCCAAGGACAAATAAATTCTGAATTATACAGAAGAACTCCCCGCCCATTTTCTTTTCCTTCCCCAAATGTGGAGTATTCTTGAAGTATCCAAATAAGAGCCTGGATCTTGAGACTCTTGATTAGCTGGCAGAAAGCCAACGACAGGTCTAGTATGACTTCTGCTGTCAGTGGCAAGTGTACAAATTGAGAAATCGGCTGTTACAGTGACAAAATCAGAAATTCTGATGGAAAAGAAATTGTTACGGAAAGCTCAGGAAAACCACTCTATACAAAGGATTTGGGGAGCTGAATTCAAAGGCAGTCAGACAGAATGTGGCTGGTAGCGCTCTTCAGGAACCACAAATTCTACTCCACGGGAAGTTCCTGTATCTTTCAAAACTTGTCATGCATAAAGCATCACACTGGAAGAAACCTCTGAGTCATCCCAATTTCTGGATTATTTTCTATTTTCTTCTGAAGTTTTAGTCAGTAGCATTTACCTTGAGAGCAGGATACTGGCAGTAATTGAGGAACAGATGGGTCAATCTAGCAGGGTAAATCCTTTTGCCACGTATGAACATCAATTGTGAGCAGAGTGAACTTGTCACGCGAGAGCTGAGGTCCAGTGGAGAATGCAGTGATGATCGCAGGTGAGAAATGACCTCTGTCTGTTTGTGGTGAGAGTAAACAGAATGGGACTGTTTAGCTTGAGTGTCTACAGTAGGAGCTCAGTTAGAGCAGGGCAGTCCTGCCTCTGTATCATATGTACTTGGGCAGCTGCATTAGGAAGACCTCAGATACAAATTACTGTAGCGGCACCAAAGGAAACTTAGTAAACAAATACAGCTTAGAAGAAAATATGACCAGATTGTTTTTTTCCCTGTTCACTTCTTTGTTACACAAGTTGAGCCAGGCTAGGATTGCCCTGGAGATGGATCTTCCCAGCACACGTGCTGCAGTCACTGCAGTGTGCCTGTGGAGGAGCCAGAGCTCAGTAGCAAGTGCTGAGATCTTCCATGCAGGACTTAGTACTGGGCTTACTGACATAAAGCAGAACTGTTGCAACTGCTGCATGAAGGTGTTTTAAACAGTAGGTACACACGTATAGAAGTGTCTAATAGCCTTTTGTAGTGTACAGAGCATTGTTTTCCAGTTAAAATTGGATGTGGATTAGATTTTATTATGAAAATCTTAGCTTTAATAGACTAGTCACAGGGAGTCTCAATGTGTCTGAATTTTGGGAAGCGATTAAATGTACCCTTAATTCTATTTTCCAGGTTTGAATAGCTGGAGGACTGTGCTTCCTGACTCTGTCTCGATCTTAGCGGAGTCAGTCACTTTGAATGAAACTTGACTGGTAAAAGTACAGTCTTGGCATGGTATCGTCATATAATTGAATCTTCTTTATTTTTAATTGAAATGTCAGCTTAAAAGATTGAGTGCTTATTTTTAAATTGCATTAACATTATATTCGGATCTTTTCATAAAGTTCTAGGTGTGTGGTCGCATGAAAAATAGGTAGCTAGATATAAAAACATGAAGCCTTTATATTTGCTTACTAAATATTCAGAATGCAAACAGACACCACAGATAACGTATGTGAATAGAGATATTCTGGTATATTTTAAAAGTGTCACAGGCATGAGTGACACACATCAGGCTATGCATATTATTTCTGAATCGTACTGATGGAGCGTGCACTCCTGCCCTTATTTATTTTCACTTATATTCCCATGCCATTTACAATTTTTTCCTTCAATTTTAGGGGAAAAAAAAAGATAGCATAATTTTATTGCTAAAACGACTGCTGCCTTAACTGTAATGGAATGCAATTGTATGCTGCGTACCAGAAAATCTAGATGTCAGGAAAATGTTAATCCCTACAATTCAAGAAATGCAAAGCGTGTATAATTTATCATAATTTATTTTGCTGGTTCTAGCAAAAAAAAATCTGTATTAATCTACACACAGTTTTAGAAGAGTTAGTTATTCCTATGGGGGAGTCAAGCAACTTTCTGCTTTCTCCTCAAGCAGAGGTTGAGGTTGCTCTGAGTGCCCAGACAAACTCTGTGCTCGGCACTACACAGTGTGAGATGCGCACTGGGGTGGGGGTGCCTGAAGCTGGTGCCTGCCCTTAGGGTCTGGCTTTGTAGCAAGTTAGTCAGCGCTGGACACTGCGTTGGTAACATTGCTGTCACAAGTGCAGCAGCTTGCCTTTTCTGAACTGGAGCTAGACAAGACTGGCGTGGTTATTTGTGGCAATATGCTTAAGGAGGCAGTGAAAGCAAGCCAGGGAAAACATGCCCCTACTCATTCATGCAATTATACATTAATAGATTCTACAGTCCTACTCAAATATGCACAAGCACATTAGTTATATCTTTGACCCTCCCAACTGGCTTCCCGTTAAGTCTGTTAAAAAGTATAGCCTACAATCTAACGTGTGAATGAAAATTCCAGTCTTAAATAACAGACGAGGGAAGAATCAAGATAGCATGTATTTATTTATTTATTTTTGACCAGCCAGAAAGTGAGCCTTAGTTTTGGTTTTGGTCACATTAGGCTGTGCTGAATGTTGGCATGAAGTTCTAGCAGTTCAGTGATAGCGTTTTTCTATATTTAAACAGACACCTTCCCAGAAGAAAAACAGTCCAAAGTCTGCAGTTTCCAATGAAATGCTGTCTGAGAACTGCTGGAAAAGAAGGTACGTAATAGAAATTAGATGCTTAAAGAGTAACATAGAGTAGAAATGCATGCAAACAACAGAGGATACTATAGGAAATCAAACAGGCTTTTTCAGTAACTCTATCCTAAATTGGAAAATCTTTTTCCCAGAGTCATGCCCTGTGTTTTATTTTAATTACTGCTAAGGGAGAATGAAATGGAACAATAAGGATTTTTTTTTTTATTAAAAAAGCTAGCATGAAAAGCTCCCCTGTATATTCTTAAAGTAGGGAAATAGGCAGCAGAACCTTCAGTTGGTTACGCAAGGCTGCAAAGAAATACTGGATTATCGCTTTGCGCTTCTGTGTTCCTCCATCCACAGCTGCATTTTACTGTTCTTGGTGGTGGTGTTTTTTGTTTTTAACTTAATGAAGCATTTCCAGTTGGTACTACTTTGCTACTGCTCTGTGCCTGCTCTAGATCATCTTCACTTTTTTCTTTTCTTCTTTAAGTTAAGTTGTACGTAAGTGAGTCATACAGTGAGTATATCTACAGTTGAGTTGTTCAGGGACAGCTGTTGTTCACATGTGGAAGCACAACAGCTGCACACTGCCTGGCATCTAGCAACTGTCTGGCTTCCTGGTATACATAGCATTATTTTCCCAAGAGCTATACAACAAGCCCACAAATAAAATTCTGGTCTCTCTTTCAGATGTAGCTTGTTAATTCAGTCTGGTTTTGCCAAAACATGTGTGGCTTCTAAGCAGCCCTGACTGACTTGATGCCAGAAAATGCCCATTTTTCTTTCAGGGGGTATGACTTCAATCTACCCCCATCCCTTTTCCAGGGGCTCCTACTGGGCACTCAGACACCAGCCTCCTCCTGCCCAAGGTTAGCTGTCACTGGTGAGATTTTTAGATGTGTGTATGGTAGTTTCTACAACTTCAGTGCAAAAGACCACACGCCTTCCCCTTGTAGGATACTTGAGTGCCTCTGTGATGAGAAGATGACACACCACTTACTGCTGTTCCACAGACAATGCGGTGGTTGGCAGACCTCCGGTTAGGAGTGATTGCACGAGTGTTTTATATTAGCTCTCAGAAAATATATAGCAGAGAAGAGGCAGTGCAGGCTCCCACACAGTCTGCCTGCGCTCTGACCCCTCGGGCAAGAGGCTGCATTGCTTTTACAGCCAGTACTTAACCTTTCTGCTGAGACTTGTCAACAAGGAAACCAATTAGCAGCAGATATGATGGTGGATGATATAATGCAGATGTCTGTTTGTTATGGACGCAACTGATATATTTTAACACAACATGTATTTTAAAACATAACATAGCTCTGTGTTAATGACGCCATCTCTCACAAAAAATCAAGTCTCTACAGTTGTGTTAAAGAATATTTTTTTTGAGGTTTTTCAAAGTCTCTGTCAAAGCCTTGCTCTGCTGGACTTGTGCTGACTGTGACAAGTGCAGGATTATAAGAATTAATTCTTCTATTAAAAATCCACTTTTATTATTTTGCCCAGAGAGGTTGTGGATGCCCTGTCCCTGGAGGTGTTCAAGGCCAGGTTGGACGGGGCCCTGAGCAGCCTGGTCTGGAGTTAGATATGGAGGCTGGTGGCCCTGCATGTGGCAGGGGGTTGGAGCTTGAGGATCCCTGAGGTCCCTTTCCAACCCAAGCCATTCTATGATTCTGTGATTTTCTTTTAATTTTACGTAGGTGGTATATTTAAAATATACAGAGCTGCAGATTAAAAGCAGGGCAGTCATTGCCATCTGGAGTGGATCCAGACGCAAACTGAGCTTTTTCTGTATGCATATAAATGTATATTGGTTTATGTATCAGAAAAAAAAAAAACCAATTCAGGGAAACCTGATTTAACTGATTAAAATTGTACAGGTCTACAATCACATTATAGCCACCTCCTCTAAAGGACAGTGGCTTTGTCACATAAGTAAGATGTGATATTGCCTCTGTTTGGGTATGGATAGAGCTCCTCTGTCAGAAATACGTTGGGCTGGGGGCTGGAGGCTGTGCTTTTAAGAGGACAGTTGATAGCTGGGTCAAGGTTTGGCCTGATCTTTTTTAGAAAAGTTTACAGTAAGATTCAATGGCTGGAGCTTCTTCGAAAGGACTTAATTGTCAGCTGGCTCAGTATACAGGCAGAACAATTCAGTCCTCTGCTCTGTCTGTTCCTAGACAAATTGTTCTCTTTGGATGAGAAAATACCAAATTCTGCGGCAGTGCATGCTAGAACATGTAGGGACATCGGGATGCGCTCACTTCCTGAGGCAGCCATGTCCCCTCTTCTCTGCCAGCCAAGATTCTCTTTCACTCACCCTCTACACGTTCTTTGCTTGTTTGGACTGAACATCTTAAACCATTTTCTTATCGCTGAACAGTCAATCATTAACAACAGAATTTGCAATTACTGTCTTAAAACCGTCAAGATATAATCAGGGCTTGGTAGATTAATCTCTGAGAAATCCTTCAAAATCAAACCAGAGAATTTGCATGACTGATAAATAATTGTTAGGATAACTATGTGTAATGCAAAAAAAAAAAAACCAACCAAAAAAAACCAAACACCCCCAAACCAACCCGGAACAACCCAAAGTGTCACTTTTACATTTCCTTTTACAGTCCAGCAAGAGAAAGACCATCATCTCTTCTTGAACATGACTTATCATCCTCACGTCAAAGCTAGAGAAGCCTTCTCATCATGTAATAGCAAAAGGAGGAAGAGTAGATTCAACACGAGTGGTTACCTGCACTGCATATTCTAGAAGGTACTGATAGGAAGCCTGAAAATTAGTACTCCATCCCAGTAGAAAAACAAGAATTTTTCAGTTCATTAGACCTTCATACGGCCCCAACTGAGGGCAAAAGACAATCCAAATAAGTTTAATGCTAACATTAATTTATCTGAGGATAGTTTTTATCTAATGCAAACTTAGATTTTTTTTTTTCTCCCCTCACTTAGTATTTACAAGTGCATTCTTTTAAGATGTTAGGTATTTCTGCATGTTCAGTGGGACCTTTGCTTAACCAGAGCTTTCCTTTACCATTTGAACTGTTGGTATCTTCCCTCTTTTCTGTGTATCTTGTCTTGGAGTATATTTTCCCTCCCCCACATCAAGCCTGAAATCTGTTCAAGGTGAAATTAGAGGAAGAAAAAGCAAAAAGAAACGAGGGATATAGCCAACCTTTTTAATTAGAGTATATTGTACTTCCAAACTGGATACACTAGAAATTGGCAATGCAACATAAGATGCAAAGGAATATACCAGTTACTGTCAAAATGACCCTGTACAGCCTTATAATGCAAAAAGCTTTATACAATACAAACCTTTAATAATGTACACAGACCTTGACAGAATGATATTTGAACATAATACACCAAGTAAAAAAAATACAGAAGAAAGAAAAAAGTGCTGAGAACTTTAACTGAAGTACTGAATGGAAAAACACACTAGCCTTCATTAAAGAATGCATAGGGATAAACTATTACGAAATTAGCTTTATGGTGGGGGGGAATTTTTCAGAACTGTTGGTCTTTAATAGGTAGGGGATATCTCTGGAGAACATTCCTTTCTTTAGTCTTGAACTGCAAACCAATTATGTTAATACGCATGAGCTCTGATAAATACTGTATTTTTTTTCTTAAAAAAATAAAAACCTCCTAACACTTTTCCTTACAGAGAAAACTTCTGTGACGTACCAGAAAGAATGAATTTATCCTTTCCAAAGTGCTAAACAAACTTCCCAGGTATATTAGACATTACTGTGTCAGGTACTGGTACAATGGAACGTTGTTGAACACGTGGCATTCGTGTGCTGACAGCTCATTCTTGGAACTTCCAGCCCTATTTATATTGCAGTTTGGTTTACAGAAAGCATCCTAGTAATATTCGTGCTTCCTCCTAGACAGCTGTGCTTTCCCTGTTGGTTTGAAAAAAAAGCTTTTTGCTTTGGAAGTGTTTGCTTTACTATGATGGGGTCAGAGATATATGCATTGAGTGTATTTTATGGAACTGGTACAGTTTCTGGGTGCAGATTGCATATTTCATGCTGTTGAGATACTCAGTTGTTTATGCTTTTTGTATTTGCTAATAAGAGACTTTCTATTTTGTCTGTACTCCCAGGGGGGTTACCAGGAGTTCCGATGGCAAAGAGGGCCCTGAGTTGTGTTGTTACTAACATCTTTATATTTCCTTTGGAACAGATGGCTTTTCTCTACCGCACAGACAGGCAGAACTGCCATATGCTCAGTAGAACCAAAATTTTCTGCTGGAATGTAAACAAAATGGTGGGACTTCTCTGCCCTTTAATTAATTATTCCAAATAATAACCTGCTCCTATTTTGGATGTTTCCCCTTTGTAAATAGCTTCGAGGATGTTAAACAGGAGTGCACAGATGAGGATGTCCTCCCTGAAAAGGAAGACTTTGGTCATGCCTGTGGAGAGTGTTTGGCCATCTCAGTGCAAAACAAATGTAGGAATCTTCCACATAAATAAATCAATGCAAGTTCTGCATCAAAAAAAAAAAAAAAAAAAAAAAAAAATACACTACGTAAGATTCATTTAAAAAATGAAGAAGATTGAGATTATGTTTCTACCTGTGTGTGTGTGCGGCTCAGAGCCTTTGTGGACCAGAAATGCCTTCCTGAACTGGGATATTGCCTTAGTGCTGTCCAAACAAGGAAGGGGCTGGCTCCAGCTAGTCTGCTGAGATCCCTCCTTCCTACAGCACCCTGCAGAAGAAGTTGCTTTGGAACAGCATGAGAGTGGGTAAGTAAGCAGCACATCAGATGTGATTCAGCTTACGATGGCTTGGCCAAGAGAAAGAGAAGGGCTGAAAAAAGCGAGGGGGTCAGACATCTCCAGTACCTGCTGGTGAAAGACAGCAAGATCTAATTCCAAGAGACACCGTGGAAAACAATAATCCAGTAAGAAAGTATTCCTGTAAGTCCTGTGATAATTTTGAAATGTTTCATATTTTATATTTCCAATTTTAATGCAGAGGATTTTTCAACCTGTTCTTTAAATAAGTTGTCTAAGGAACAAATCAATTAACAGACAGTTTCTCTTCTTTCAGATCACTGTTGGCATTTTGAGATTAACAAAGGTTATACAACCACTCTGCATTTGCTTCTTCCTGCAATAAAGTGCCACATATAACATGTCATTTTAATGACCACAAAGTAAGAGCATTAAATAAGTACAAAGTTAACTTCCTAGCAGTGTATGCCCTATCAGCCATTAACAGAAAGGAATAAAGTATTACTAACAGTGTGGAGGGTATTGATAGGACAGTAGAATCTGCAAGTACAATTGAAATAGTGAGGATATAAAAGAGAACTGTATCTTTCAAACAGTATCTTTTTTATAGCTTTATATTTCAAAGTTGTTGGTACCTTTTCAAATGTAGTCTTATTACTTTCATCCTGCAGAGTATTTGTGGTTTTTTTTTTTTGCAACTGAGAAACAAACTAGTGCAAGACTAAAGCACTGTGCAAATCTGCCTTTTTTTTTTAGTCTGAGTATTTATACCCAGAATTTATCCATACCCTTTGTAAAATCCCCTTTGTTGGATTTTTTTCCACCATAGATTTCTAGTTATACAAGTTGTTCCTGCAAACTAAAAGGTAACCACTGCATAATACAGCATATATGTATCTATAGATAATATTTATATGTCCTTTTAAAACAAAAGATGTATGCTATGGCCCAGACTCAGGTGTCTGTTACACCTGTGTAACAGCTAAGAAGTGAGCCTGCTGTGTGAGTGTGTACACTGCACATGCACGCGTGGGTGTATACACACACACATATTTTCACTGTTATACTCTCATCCTGCAGTGCTGAAAGCCACTTCTTCCTTATCAGCTCTACCAAAAATCCTCAAACGTTGACAACTCAATACAAGGCATCAAACAACTAAACGACGCTGCATGCAGCACTGAAATAATGACACCAGTCAACCCCAGACCAAGAGTTACGCCTGCCCCAACTCTACAGTTCAGGGGGATACAGAGGGAAGGGAGGGAACGAGTGTGTTCAAGGGAGAAAAATAATAGATAAATAAACCAGTATAAGGGATGTGCAAAAGCAGTGTCATGGCACGCTTACAGACTCTCTTTCACGCACCCACACGCACACAAAGACAAAAAAAAAAATAATGCATCAATATGAAATCTTACAAGCGCTGATTGCCAGTAAGGACACTCTTTTTCAGCTTAACAAGACAAAATAGTTTCTTAGATAAGAGTACTGGGAACATGCTGAAGGTAGAAGTATGCAGTAGGTCACCTCTCGAAGATTTAATAAAGCAGCTTTCATGTCAATGCAATAAGTAAGTATACACAGAGCCGTTTTCTAAACCTTACTACTGATATAGTACAAATGTTCATTACCTCTTCGGTTTACGGTTTGCAGCAATGTATACCTGCTGGGTTTGTTGGGGTATTTTTGGTACAGAATGTAACTGCCCTCAGACAGTTTCTGCCCTTTCTGTTAGTCCAAGGTAGGCGAGGAAGGAGTGTTTAGGTGAAGAGGCACCTCCTGGTGCAGTCTGAGGTCTGGGTGGATGGAATGTGAGACTGTAGTGGTTTTTGGGGAAAAACATTGTTAGAGGAATAAGGTGGGCAAACTCTGAGTTCCAGTATTTATCAAAGCACAGGGAAGTGCCATTGATGGCCAAGGCTTTCACTGCCAAGTTTGGTTCTGCCCCACTGCTGTGTGCAGCTGACATAGCCACTGTCTGCAGAGCCTGGGAGGCAGACATAACTGAGAGGGGTGACAAGAGGTTTCTAGAGCTGTTCACTGGTAGGAGCGGACTGGCTTCCTTAGAGGTTGAATACTGGCCCTTCTTCTCCTCTTCAGAGCAGTCCCCATTCTGGTGCTTCTTCACGTGGCGGCTGAAAACAAAAGGGTGGGTAGTCTTGAACAGGCACTCATCGCAGCTGAAAGTCTGGCGTGGAGCATGCTTCAGTTTCTTGTGCAAGTTGAGATTGTCTTTGCGTTTGCAGCTGTAGCTGCACTGGTCACAGTGAAAGGGGCGCTCACCAGTGTGGACACGCACGTGTTCAATCAGCTTGTTGGCGGTATTGGACAGGTAGCCACACTGGTCGCACTTGTAATGGTTGCCAAGGCGGTGTTCTCGGATGTGCATCTCCAGCTCCAGCTGATTTGCTTTCACTGTCTGGCAGATCCGACATTTGTACTCCATCTTGTAGTGAGTCTTCAGGTGGCACTCCATTGCTGCAGGGCGGTTAGTGGAGTAGATGCAGAATGGGCACCTGGCACAGAGAAAAGAGAAGTCACGTGGCTTGAAGTTCTGTGTTACCGGGTTAACCCTCTCATTCAGCCCATCTCTGCCCTACTAAAGCAGGAAAAAAGGCACTTAGTCCTCCCTGTTTGATCTCTTTATTATGTTTGGTTCATCTTGACATCTGTCTCTACTTAGAGTACGTTTGCCCATTTAACGGCAGCAGAGCTCGCTCATTCCTAGGAAGGCACCGAAGGAGCATCCCTTTAATCTTCTGGCTTACCTTTGTGGGGCAGGTTCTGCAAAGCAGGCCAGGTTGTGCAGTGGGTGACTGATTCACAGGTACTTTGGGTAATGACATTCCTAGTGTTTGCACAAAGTCACTTTTGCCATTTTCTCCATTCAGAAGTGGTTTAAAGAGAGTGTTTACAGATGAGTATGAAAACAGCTGTTTAAGTAAAGACGGAATAAACTTGTAATACCGTATGTACAGCAAAAGCTTAGGAAATTCCTTTTATGTGACTCTGAACAATAAGCTTGCTGGGTATCCGGCTAGAAACAGCTGAAAGTTGGCTTATTAAGATGATTTGTAAGGATTCCCATTGCTGGGAGATGAGCTAGTGTGTGCTCGGCAATGCTTGCCTACAGGCGCATCTGCCACATCAAGAATTGTTCCAATGTGGGAACAGGATGTGGGCTCTGCTTACTCACAGCAGAAAGCTTCCGGACCAGGCTGGACGTGGTAAAGGGCCTCACCCCTGGTTCCTGGACCAGGAAGGGCTGAGAAGGCTGGAGGAGGGAGCCTTGAAAGCTGGGAAGGAAGGCTGAGCTGACCAAGCCTGGACACCATCAAGACTAAAATGCACCAGATTCTGCTTGATGTGGCTTAGAGGAAGTTGGTGAAGACAGCTACCCACCTAGAATATCTGCTGTGTTAAACAAAGCGTACTGGCTTCCAGATCTAGCTTGTGATCTAGAAGAGCAAGTCTAGGTAAAAAGACACAACTAATGCACCAGGCTGCTGTCTCTTACAGATGTCTCTCTTGCCTGCTGACCTGCATTCATCCTTTAGCAGCTCTGCCAATTATGCTCTATTACTTAAGGTAATTTCTAAGCAGATATCCTCTCACTTTGTTTTCACTCACTACAACTGATTGCACGTGCAGGTTCAATTTTATCTTGATTGAGAGAGATTTGAGCGAGTGCAGAGAATAATACAGGAGGACAAACAAACAGAAGTAAAATATCCAGACACTTTTCCTGATGCAGCATCAAGTACTCTGATCCAGAGAGGGAACCTGGCAATGAGGCTGCTAAAGTGGTTAGCTCTACTGCAACAGAGAACTCAGCTGTCTATGCGCACATACCTCTCCTGAGCTGGGTGCTCTCTGGATCAGAATCTCAGATTTTGATCTGGAACTGGAGGAATCATGTTTTTTTTTTTTTCTCTTCCCCCACAGCAAACAGGAGACAGAAAAATACAATTTACTTAGATCTCTTCAGGCTCTTCTGGATGCCTTAAAAAAAAAAAATCAGAGCTTTTTCTTAGATGCAGCTTTGAAGGTACCTAATTATTACTTGAGTTGGGCAGGAATTACTTATGTAGACTGAGAAACCCATTCTGTCAGGAAGGTCTGAGTCATAGGTCACGATTTTTCCTCAGTAAATAGAATAGATTCTGAGCAGCTTAAACCCAGAGCGCATGAGATCACTGGCCTGTGCATCCAAGACAGACATCCCATCATTCTGGCACACTACTTGTTTCCTAGCCTGGTCTTATTCCCAGATTCAGTCATTGTATCTCAACTGATCACAGATTAAAATTTGGGAAACTACAGAGCTGCAGAACAAGACACTGCCTGGCAAATAGAACCAGTTTTCACAAACTGCAGTGCAAACTGATAGAGCTACTCATGGTAACGTTAAATGTGGTGCGCTAGTTACCTGACAGTTACAGTGCACTGAAAACATTAGTTTGTTTAGCAAGAGCAATGCAAGCAGGGAGGCCTGTGCTGGGCTTGAAGTGGCTCCAGCCTCTTTTCCTGCAGCAGCTGAAATAAATGGAGACCAGAGGTGAACATCTTGCATAACATCACATTGCCTGCACACAGGGAGCAAGCATATGGCCCCAACAATCACCCTGCCCCTCAGGGGTCCTACTTTGCATAAAGGCACAGTCGCTCACTAGAAACATTGCTCTGTACAAACAGATCTTAAAGGACAGCACCTTAGCCAAAGACAGAGGTTTTTTTTCTTAAAAGAGTGTACTGCTTGTTACACGTTAATTTATAGTGATTATTCCAAGCATGCAAAGAACGGCAGTAAAGGATCAAAATAGTTAGTTGCTGAGGAGGGCTGACTTTGCATTAGAATCTATAAGGATTACAAAGCAATTGAGAGGTCTGATTTTGAGAAGCTGACTCCATACTTAGTTGCATAGACTGGACAGGATTTAGATTCTTTGAGCTAGGTGCAGAACAGAGAATGTGGTGCATGCTCTCCTTTGCTCTAAGGCCTTCAAAATGCCTCTTAGTTGGACCGCACCTCTGTACCGTACTGCCTCATTCTCTTAGGACCCATCACGTACTTTCTCCTCTTTGACTTGAAATGGGAAAGGCCATACTTTGTTAAGATCTATAACTAGGGGAAACTACATATGCTACTGTTTAATGGTGCAAACCCATGTTAAGGCAACTCTAAAAGACTGGGCTTTTATTATCTAAATAACAGAAGCCTCAAATCTGGATTCTCAGACATTTTACTAATCCTTTCTAGTTGACTTCCTTTTGTCCTGTCCCCACAATAATAGAGGTGCTTAACACAGTAAAAGTTTGTGTACTTGCTTTCCTTACTTGAGCCCACCAGTGGGGACAGTGTGGCATTTCTTGTGCTCCAATAATTGCTCGGGTGTCTTCATGAACTTGTGGCACACATCACACTCAAACATCCGTGTGATCAGGTGGATTTGCAGATGGCGCTCAAACATATTTTTTGTTTTGCAGACAAAGTTACAGAAAACGCATTCAAAGCCTGAAAAATGAAAAAAAGGAAAAAGCATTCCTGATACTGTGGCCGGATCTACTGCATAGAAGGTGACAGTTTGTATTTGTTTAACGGGGTTTTTTACCTTTCTCTGACTTGTCTTCAGTGTTCAGTGAGGTCTGAGTACCAGGCACTACAGAAATGACCAGCAGGTTGTTTGAACCCTTGTTTTTTGGAGATATATCTGCATCTTCTTTGCTGTTAGCAGAGTCACTGAGTGCTGACAGTGAAGATGAAGATGGACTGTTAGATTCACTGGGTGTCTTCCTCTCCTCAGCTGAAAAATTGGAATTAGGAGCAATAGCTAGTACAGCAGACTAGATGCAATCTCAGTAATCCTGTTCTAAATTTCAGGATGAGTGTCATTTAAAGTTAATTCAAACTTACTTATAAACAAGTCTGAAATCAACTGGTCGGTTAGGAAAGCATCATAGAAAATGGAAGGATATGAAATTAAGTGTTTATAGTAGTATATCCTAGAAGGTATTCTGTCTGTAATGGCAGTAAAAGGAAGCATGCAATTCTATCACATTATCGGGCCAAAAAAAAAATCCCAAGCACACACTTTGATTAGCTCAGACAGTCAAGAACTTGTCACTGAGAAAGAAAGTGAAGTTTTCACAAATGGAGGTTGGGGTGCTGTTGATGGCATAGTTAGTTTATTAGCGTTCCAAACTAAACTTCCACCACCTTTCTGCTTATGTCTGTCCATTGGGTAGCTCTGAGAGGAAGGGTAAAAGAGAAAAATCACACTCTGTGTACTGAGGATGCAGCCTCAATAATGACTGTAAGAAATAACAGCCTGGTCTTGAGAGATATCTGTTGTTGCTAGGAACTCTCATTGAAAATTAAAAAAACAACAAAACAAAACATATTTAACTGGATCTAAAGCTGTAGCACTCCAGTGTTGCCTTATGTGTGCAATAAATGTATGAAGTTCGAATCTCAGATAGTATCACACTCTAGAAATTAGCAAGAGTGAGAGTTCTCATATAAGCCTAATCTGGTATATTCCACTGTGGGCCAAAGAATCAGGATGGGCAGATTATTTCCTCCCACCTATGTCATGCTTTGTTCAGAGCTGTGTTAAAAACGGACTTTACTAAAATGTCCTATTATCTATGTGATAAAGTAAGTCCTCCGATCGAGGCCTCTGCAGACAGCAATATGTACCTAGCTAAAAACTCATGAGTGGCACCTTTAAGTCTAGAAAAAAATGTAGGAATGTGCTAATGAAATCTGATGACCCATGCTGTCAATAGGAAGGATGACTGGGATATCATACAGAAAGACTCACTGACCTTGGGGACTAGAGTAATAAAAATGGAATGAAATTTAATAGTACAGACTACAAGGTTATGACCTGGAGGGCCAGTAACAAGAATTTTTTGCTACAAATGAGGAGTGCTTAAGTTGGAAACAGTCAAGGAAAACAAAATAAAAAAAGAGGTTGAGCAGAACACAAGATGAATATGAGCTATCAGCATGTTAAAGTCTCCAAGGAAGGTAAATATGATCACAGAATATTACTGTGTGAGTTATTCCCAGTAGCTGCTGCTATTTTACTTTGCCACCACTACTTATTCCAACTAAATATACCACGTGCAGCCGTGGTTGTGTATGCCAAGAATGGGGACCTAACAAGAACACACACAGTGAAGGATCGGTACTTTGAGAGGAGTATTTCATGTAAGAAAAGGCTCAATGAACGTTTAGATGGGAGAGGGTGGTTCTCCAGAAATACAGGAAGGGAATAAATACTGTGGGAGGGGAGACAAAAGGTGGAGGGAGGTGGGCTGATGTTTCAGACTGAAGGAAGTTCTGGCAGAAAAGAATGTGTGCGAGTCCTTATTATTAGTAAGACACGTGCTGGGAATTTTAAAAAGGTACCTCATCCTTAATAGCAGAAAATCTGCAGCTATCTGTCTGTGGGGATAGCTGGTCTGAAACAATTCTACTTGCCTGAAGACATATGCCAAGAGCCTTACAAACAGGCCTTTTATGACTCAGTAACCTTACAGGGTAGGGACTGGAGGCAAGTGACCCAGAAAACCCATTCTGTCTTTTTCCCCCAATACGTGCCGTATGTGTAAGCATTTGGCGGGATCTCCTGACGAATGGCTCAATTTGATAGAGTGAGTGAAGAACAGATAATTAAAAGACAAGCTTTAAAAGACAAGCAGCACCTCCAATATTTTAGCCACAACAGGAAGATACATTCAAGTACAGCTCTTTTTTGAGCTCTGCTGCAAACTTTTTCACATGCCTATGGATGGCATTTCTCCATCTACATGTGGAGATGGATGAAAAAAGTGGGTAAAGACTGTGAGTGCAGGGATACAGAAGCAGAGTTGTAGTGCTGAAAGCTACACTGGCACAAAAATCTGTGAGGGCATTCCAGTAATTTAACTTACACATTTGTAAGCACAAACATTCTCCTCTCCTTTCTCTCTTTCCATCCTTCCTATCTTCCCCATTCTACCCTTGGTAAGACACAGAGAGCAACTGAATAATGGGAAAATTGTGCTGGATGCAGTTCAGCTTCAGTGCTATCAATGCAATTATTAGTAGTTTGTGACAGCAGAATTCTTCTGCTTGGTCTTATAAAAGAAATCAACTGAAAGCATTCTAATTTTCTCCTTAAATTATGCCAGGCTTCACTACTTGGACTAAGCATATGGAACTTGTTTGAAAACTGCTGTTGCTCTTATCTTTGGCTATTAAGTGACTAAGAACAGGACCAGGGAGAAGACAGAGGACTTGTTCTGGTACTGAATATAAAGTCACATTTAAAGTACTTCTGGGTCACAACATCAAAGAAACATCAACAGGAAACTCCGAACACACCGAGAGCAAAGCTCAGTATGTCGCATGTTATAACCTTAAAGTCAGATATGTACAGTTAGTGCTCGAAGTTGCCTTATCATCACTGAGGTCAAATCAGGATTTTGATGAAACAGTAAATCAGTCAGAAAAACAAACAATGTATGTTAACTTCAGCAAGGGAGGAGATTCAAGGGACGTGGGGAAGGAAGGTGAAGTAGCCCTTCATTTGTCCTCTACACTTGAAAACTGATCTGTACTTGCAGACTATTTGCCTGGCTTTGCTTCAGCTTTGAGAGATCAGGCCTTAATTAGCAAGCATTTCAGTGAAAGTAAAGAGAGTGCTTATGAGAAGTGTGAAGGTTGCACCTAAAAAGCAGGGAAGAGAGAAATCACTGCAGCTGGGAGATGGGGATCATCACCTGTGTGCTTGCTGTTGACATGAGCCTTCATATCTGACTCTTCCATGGTGACAAAATCGCATGCTGTGCAGCAAATCGAGAACATCCACTGCTCCTTATCCACATGGAGGGACATATGACTGACAAACTGGACATTCATCTCCGTCTCAAACCCACACACATGACAGCTGCAAGCAGAAGGGAATTCAAGACTAAGAAGCATTAAAAAATAAAGTACAAACAGAAGCACGTTATCCTTCCTTTCATTTTGCAAAAAAACCCTCACTGCACAGTTCTCTTCCTCACTGCTGAATGTTCATTGGAAAATTCTTTGTCTGTCTGCTGAATTGCTTTTGAACTGATGGCCATGCCAATGTGATTAAGGGCAGGCACAATGCAACAATCCTGTACATGCTATAATGATGCTAGATAATCATAAAGTTAATTAAAAACTACAGATTCCAGATGCTGCACATCACCTAGCTGATTCCTTTGGGCAATAAGAGGCACCGCAGCTTTGCCAAGACGTTTAGTATGGCTGATACACTGACAAGCGGAAAGCGTGCTGCACACTCCAGGAGTTATTTTCAAGGCCTGGAATGGTTCCCATGCCAAACTGAGATCTTGTGCAAAACTGTTTGGCAGTTTCAGTGTAAGCAAGTAAAAATGGGTTCAAACATTTCTTATGCTTGACTGGAAAACAGCAGTCATCAGCCATGCAAATAATTAACAGGGAGACAGATTTGACAGCCAGTGCCTAAACAGAGTGATATTGAGAAGCAATGGAAAGGGATCCTTTAACTTTCTGTGCAGTCCTCCTCTTGTTTTGTTTAGGCCATCAAGATTTAAAGCAAGCTAAGAACATTTTAAAAGATGTATACTCCAGGGGACCACTTGGTTTTCCCAGGGGGATGGACCAGATAATCTAATCCAGGAGGATTTTTTTTATTTCTTTTTTTTACTTACATGATTTTGTAATTAAATCTGCTTGAAGCACTCTGAGAGTGATTTTGTACTCTGTTTGGCCACTAGGGTGCATAGCACAGTTTGCAGAACACACAGCACTGCATACAAAAAGAATGCCCAAATAGCCATTTCATCTGGGCAATTCCTCTCATTTTTTCTGGCTCATTCTCTTAAAAGTCTTTTTTCACAATATTGGTCACAATGTATATACCTCTAGCAAATGGGAAAATGTGTATGTGGAGATCATAATTATTTTAATACATTACTCTTTGATTTCATAGATTTGGTTGAAAACAATAAAGCTAACAGTGCTTTAGATTCGCCGTGAATCTATATAAACACTGCGAAGTTCCCAAATGCAAAACTTAAATCAAAAGTTAGGCTTCTAGGAGTCCATTTGCCTCACAGAACCATTAAAAAACAACATCAACAACAAAACCACATATGCCAAAGAACTCTGTCCTTCCCAATGACTATCCAAATCAAACAGCACGAGGCAGCCAGCCGGTTTTGCTCTTTAGCGCAAAGTCAGATAGATATGGGCAAGGCAAATATATTCAGTGCAGTTCCACCCTGGAACACCAGAAGAGAGGTCCTGTAACACAGCCTATGCAGGCAGCTAAGACAAATTCCAGTGTCTGGTGCACAGCTCTTGCCTAGGTCCTCACCTGTAATAGTAAGGGTGCTTCTTTCCATCGCTGCCTTCAGAAGTGACAGCGCTGACAATGTCCTCAGTGTCTGTACTCACCAGCTTCACAGAGTGGACGGTCAGGTGCTGGTTCAGATTAGCACGGCACTTAGCAGCGTAGGGGCACAAGTGGCACTTGTATTTTCTCTCTTCTGAGAAAGAAACAGAAAACCGTCAAGGTATACTTTGTTTTGAAGCAAACTATTGTTAAAGCTTCCAAGAACCAAGTATGCATTCCTTTGAGTTTCTCTGAGCAACTTCCTGAATGAGGTACTTTGGAAGCTAGACATTTTGGAAAATTACAGAAGTTCACAGCAATTACTCAGAAAAAAAAAACCCCTCATTTGGAAGTGGTTTAGGGCTGTATTTTTAACATGGTCTACCATTTGTAGTCAGATATTATAAAACTTTATAAACTGGAAAACTGGGGTAAGTGCTGCTCTGAGAGCTGCAGCAGAGCCAGTACAGAAACAGGTCAATAATCTGCAACTACTTCCTTTACCCAACATCTTTTATTTGAATTTTGGGTCCACTTATTCTTGAGGTTGCCCATAAGATCACTTGCAGAGTTGATGGTTTTGTACTAAGATCTGAGGGTGGGATGAAAAGGGAATGCTGCATCATTAGGCCAGTTCTGAACACAAGCTAACAAAAAAAAACAAAACAAAAACACCACTCAAAGAACAATTAAAAGAAATTAAACATGAGTTTCAGTGCTCCACAACTTTTAAAATAAAAATGATTTCATTTCAAATTTAACATTTCTAAGTCCTGGCAGCAATTTCTTTGTGCACGCCAGGTTTCATTTTGTAAAGAGCTGATTAATAAAACAACCAAACATTACATCAGCTTTTACAACCTTCTCCTTTGAAGTGCTGCTGCTCTAAATTTGAAACATAATACAACAAGTGTTAGGGGGAAGAAATTCAATAGAGCAGCTCTGGATTAAGAAAAGCCCACAAAGCCAAGGAACAAGAGCATCTGAACCTTTCCAGCACGGCTGTACTAAGTGACAGAACATATACTGGCATTATACCAACAATATTTTTCAGCACTGGATTAGAAATTCTTGCTTTCAAGTCTTATTTTGTGCAGTGCATCCCAGCAGGCCGACAAAGTGCATCTTCCATATAAAAACTCTGCTCGTCTCAGTTCATTTGAATCACTGGCTTTAAGAGAGCTGGTACGAACCTGAACAGTTCCTCTTAAAAACGGTAAATAATAAGAGCAAAGGTGAATGACGGTATTAAATCCTGTCAGTTTCACCATATCTGAAACATCAAAGCCAAATCTTTTGTTGTTCGATTAACATTTAAGAAGCTCATCAAGTGAATGTAAAGAAGGCCGGACAAAGGCTGTCTTTCCTTCAGAACTGTGCTAGCAGATTTGGTTAAACAGCTGATATCTACGGGTCGATCTGCAGGAACTTGGACAAACTTGAACTTGCACATTTTCTAAAGATTAATTACAAGTTGGCTGTAAAGAAATGTTAGCTAAGTCCCCAAGCACCTCTTGGTGCTTGGGGCATTCTGGCCTGTTTCTGGTCTTGGCTCTGCTCTAGCAAGAAGCGGAGTGTACCTCCTTCTACACACACTCTTCTGCTTATCTTCTCCCCATCCATCTTAAATAAGCTATGACGAACACAAGGATTTCCGCAGCGCTGAACAACAAAGCATTGGCTTACCTGTGTGCAGCGAGAGATGTCGGGACAAAGTCTGCTGTCGACCAAACACTTTTCCACACACTTCACAGGGAAAGAGCTGGTCATTAAATTTCCACGATGGCAATCCATTTCCTGCCTCCAACCCTAGCTTTTCTGTTTCTATGCCAAAATACACACAAACAGAAAGCTGTATTTTAACGACTCGGAAGACTCAGATTTCACTCAGCACAATCCTGTAGGTATGAAAACACAGCACCTTGCCTGCATGCTGATCTGACACGAGTTCATGAAAAAAGGAAACTTTCCTAATGATAGAAAGGAAATAAATCTTTCATACATAATCTTCCACATATGCTGTAAAGCACAACACTTACCAGCTATACACAGTCAGAGTTCAACCAGATTACATACAGAGAGAAACTCAAAAATGAGCAGAGCAAAGCTTTAAACTCTAATTTTGTTTTTGTGGAGAAACTATGCCTTTGGCTTGTTCTCTCACCCACTTTTACCCAGTGCATGAAGACCCAGTCTGAGATGATGGTTAATTTTACACTGGATTATTATTCATGACTGAAGGAAGACCTCCAAACCTTTTATTTTCTACTGACGTAGAAACCACTGCGATATGATCAGTCTTCCACTAAAGAAGAGCAGAAGATTGCTCAGACTAAAGTTAAGTGAAGAGGGCACAGCATGCCAGTAAGTGGGTGGCACCTGGGGTAAGCTCTAACCGCTAACTTCTGTCCTCAGGCATCAAAATCCACAGCAGCCCAGAGGGCTGTCCATTGAAAAACTAAGACCTTCTGAGAAACATTATCTTTACAGAAGTGCTACTAGTTGTTCCAAGAACAGAGAGAGTCTGCTGTACAAAAAAGATACTCCACACAGCATAGAACATAGTCATAAAGACACCCTGTAAGGATGCAGAGAGGAAAAGACTGGGGGCGATGACAAAAAAAAAAAAGTGTACACAATGTTTCAAGAAGGTGGTAAAAGCATGTGGACAGAAGGGAGCAAAAAGCCAGTGCAGATGGAGGATAACAGTGATACTACCCAGACCTATATGAGAAAAAGTGTCAGCAAATCTTGTGTAAAGAAATATTTTCTGGCAGTGTCCTGTTGCGCCTTGAAGGAAGGGACCACTGCAGATAAGTGACACAAAACTCAAGAGCTTTCAGCAGCTTCCTAAATACAACAGCCGATATAGGACAGAAGGAGTGGGAAGGTTGGCTTAGGACTTACTTTTGCTAGAAGACCTCCTACTTCCACTAGAATGGAAGATGAAACACGCAGAGCACCCTTCTCTAATCCCACACCACCTGTGGCACCACTGCCCAAAACTACTTGCCCCAGTGCGTGTGATGGAAGAAAAGCATTTGACAGGTGTGTTCAGGTAAACAACAGGAGAGGAACCAAGGACAGGAGTGCAAAAACATCTTACTGAGCTTAAGATGCTATCCTAGAGTCAGGCACAAAACAGCAGAATCTTCATCCAGTGAACACCAAGGAATAAGCACCCAACTTGCACAGGCAGCATCACCTACCGTTGCAAATCTGGCAGGCATGTCTGGAAGAGTCCTGCTGACAAATAGGCACCCAGCTGGCTCTAGTATGATTTATGTAAACGGTTGTCAAATACTGTAATTAATTTAAACAACAGTAAAAACACCGCCTCGCTTAGGGCAGAGATTCCACGCAGCAATCTCAACAAGTTTAGGGACAGTCGTACTTTCCAGCCCCCTTTCAGCTCCTGCGTACAGTATTCAAGAGAGGAATTACGAGGCACATCTGAGTACTGCCGCCCAACAACACATTTTTTCTTACAGAATTTCTAGTTGGGAAACAAGTTCTGCCTCTTCAAAATAGTCATTTTTGTGAAATTAAAAAAAAAAGAATACCCTCCCCAAAGGGATTGTGACCCTTAATCTCCAAAATCTTCAATAAGGAATAATTCTTTTTGTTACCGTCCTCGAGTTCAAAACAGTGGAAAAATCTGACTCTGTACTAATGTTACAGTTATTTTAGCACAGCTTCTTGAGTACATAATCAAAACAGTGCTTCAAAAGAGGAATATGGTAATAATTATAATAGAAGGTCACAAGGGTGCAGGTTGCTTCAATGTGCTCACAACAAAAATGAATTAATTGGGACACATACCAAACAAGTCGGCACAATTAAACGTAAATATGTCTCTTAACAATTCATTTCAGCATTAGTCATCAGCCCTCTTTTATCTCTCAAGAAAGAGAAATATCCTCTTCCCTATTGTGGATTTATAGCTATCAGTTCTAGGAAGCTCATAGGAAGTTGGAAAAACACCAACTTTCTGGTTATCTCGAGCCGGGGAAAGCTAGTCCTTTGCAAAGGTGCTACATACTTTTCACTGACAATAAAGAGGATACGGTCGGTGTTTTGAAAGTTCTTCTGTTTACTTTAAAGATTTATTCCTACAATCCTAACCGCAGCACTTCTTTTTCCACTGGATCTTCTCTCTATAGCCAAGTGCTTTTTCTATTCTGCAGGTTTTAGCTTAGCCACAGGAAAACAGAACTGGTCTCTGCTATCACAGGAGCCTCAGCACTCTGTGGGAAACCTTCTCCTTCCGCATGCCTCAGCCTCCTGAAAGCTCTGTCTGCAGCTGGGAAACTGAAGCTCCGCATCCATACAGTAGTCCAGGAATCTTCCCCAGAACCTACCCAGTAACTGACCTTCACAGTGACCTTAGGAATTGGGTGAGTCAGCATCCACAGTCAACCACTGGGCTCTGCCTCTAATTAAGGCGGAGAATGATCCAGTGACTCCGAGACCATAACACTGTATTATGCACGCTGTTCTCTGTTTGTCCCAGTGTGCTTTACCAAGCCAGTCTGCATCGTTATCTTTAAAGAATACCTCACACAGCAGGTCGGTCATTCAGTGGCCAGGAGGAAGATGGACTGAGACCAACTAATGTTAAATAATAAATCACCATTGTGAGACACGTCCCACAGAACCCCAGTTTTCACTAAGACATCCCTACACTAAAAAAAAAAAGAACTTAATATAAGATTTCTGCTTTAAGCATTCAGCAAATTCCAAAGTTCTTATGTTAAAAAACAAATATGACCAAATAATATTGAAATGATTAAATAAGTAATAAGCTACATAGGTTATGGAGTTTAAAACAAAATATGCTTAGTAAAATGAAAGGCCTCTAAGTTCTCCAGTACATCATTAAAAAGTAATAGAAAGTTTATTAACGGTTAGTAATGAAATTACTTTGAAATAGTTTTAGTTTTGCATAAATGATTTAAGAGCTTTATGATTTAAGAGCTTTTTTTTTTTTTTTTAATGTAAAACCTAATTCTCAGTGAAATTTAGTGAAATATACTTTTATGGTCAACACTCCTGCCATTTTACGTCACTTGGTATCACTTCCCTCCCAGCCCCAAGTCAACCCGATAACAAGTACTCGTGTTAAGGCTCGCATTCGTCCAAGACAGGGTTAGAAAGGGCTGGGACTGTCCTCATCTGATGTTTCTCTGAGGTGAGGATAAGGCAGGCAGTGACTGCAGAAGCACTGTTCCATCCCTCTGCTCGCTCCTTCAAATAGATTGATTTCCAGTAGACAAAGCCCACTGGCCTAAGAACTACTGCCTGCCCCTTTCTATCTGTTAGACACAATTCTGAGCAGATACATATTTGCAGTTTTCACATTCAGTGGGGAAACTTGTTTTTCTTCTCCTCAAACTGGTAATATCAATATGGAGATTAACCATGCCTTTAGAAAAGCCTTACTTTTGTCAAATACTGAGAGAGGATACCCCATCTGGTTGAAGCTGTTTGTGAAGACAAGTACAAAGCATGACTTGAATACATAAATAACTGTTGAGAGTCACTAAATTGGCACTGTGACTGCTGCAAGTTCTCACATAGAGAAAAACTTCACAAGAAATGGGAAATGCCTCTGGAAGACTTCGGAAGTTTAGCAGTCAGCCAATAACTTTTGGTACTACCAGCCTGAAGTGGATTGCTGCTAGCCCATCCTCTGTCATCCTTCAAGCACCTCGCTTTTACCCAAGAGGGAAATATACTGTATGCAGCTGCGTATGAACGTCACAAGAACCCACTTTTAGGATTATTTCTATTTCGTTGCATCTAAAATAAGTTCAAGAAATGATTTATTCAGAAACAACGTATTCAGGTCGGGCAATCATGCAAACACTGCTTTAAGAACATTTATTTGGCTACAGATTCTTCTCTCTGCATTCATCTATGTTACTATAATGTCTTCCTGCACTCTGCAGTCTGCATCATCAAAGATGCACTTTATTGCATGGGAGCCTTCCACTTTCATGTTCATCCATCACCTCTTGCAAGCACACAGTATATTTAAAATCGAGCACTCCTTTTCTGGAATGTGTAATTGAGTCTTTGCTGCAAGCCTGTTTGCTGAAAGCCTGCGAAGGGCTTGTGAGCTCAAAAATATCCTGACTATATGTAAAACTGCAGCACTCCGAAAGCTATGTATCTTACTCCCTTCCCAACTTACTCTCACAAAGGCATTATTTGTGGCACCAGAATTCGTATTTCTAGTAAGTCAGTTAAACAGCAGAATTTTTCCAGATACCATAGTTCTTGAGTAAGAGATGTCTTACTAGTTATCTAGGCGATCCTTAGTGGCCCTGCAGCCTTCATTTGTCACTGCCAGCAACAAAGCAACCCATCTGGTCTTATTTTGGGATTTATCTCTTACTGTGAGCATATTCATCCACTATTAGCCAATGATAAGCAACTGTTTTTTGGCACAAAAATATTTCTGCATTCCCCAGAAAAAGAAATAAGAAATCTTTTTTTTTTTTTTTTTTTTTTTTTTTTTAAATACCCAAGCTTCAGCTGAAATTCTAAGCTGGCTTGCCTGATCTCTGTGTGGGTTTTTAACCATCTTTTTGTAGCTATTAAAAAAAGTCAGTGCTGCAATACCAGTGCAACGTATTGGCATTATCTTGCATACCCTTGGTATGCAAGGGGACTCACGTTCCCTTGTTTGTATTCTGGGCTGGCCAGGGGTGAACTTGCACCAGCCTGGAGCCACCTAAAGCCAGCAGCAGGGCCCAGTGCAAACAAGGAAGGGCCTATGAAACCATCACAGCATGTACCAGATATGAGAAGTTACAATAATTTAAAATCCTTGATACGGAAGAAAATACAACCCAAATGATTTTATTTATCAGAAATGTGGTGCTAACGTTGCTCTTTATTAAAAAAAAAAATCAAGAAAAAGGTCACTGAAGTGATAAAGATGTTGGTTTTTTTGAAGAGTAAAAACAAATAAAAGATGAACTTTAAAGATGCTTCTGTAGAGGGACATCGGAAAAGAGTGAAGCCCACTTCGCTGCTAATACTGAGTGCGTTGCTCAAAACGGACATCACACATAGGGTGAGAAAAATGAAGCCTGAGTCAAGGCAAAGATAAGGTAGTTGATTCAGTGACCTCAAAAGACAAATCTGCTTCCCTCCTTTGTTTCAAAATTGACAGCTATTTTAACTTCACTTATACAAACAGAGGACTTCCGACTAAGAAATGGGGTTTGTGATAACCTTCATCTGCATTATAAAGCTTTCAGATTTGCTTTTACTGTCTGCTTTAAATTCAACTTAACAACAAACAAGAAAACAAAAATCTTCTAGTTCTAAACTTATATCAGTCTGTTTGTAAATTCTGTGGAAGGTGGCTGAAGCTGCAATAGTTTTGCAGTCATTTGTTGAAATAAATTATTTTTATAACAATGTACACTACAACATCAAGTTGAGGATTACACTGGACAGCACTATCCGACTTCGATGACCCACTGCCTTGCTAAAGGATAAAGCATAAACAGGGTTGTCTTGCTGGTAACCTCATTTCATACACAATCAGGTATCATTCCTGTTGCATGCAAAGTAAGGCCTTAAGCTATAACATCACTGACCAGAAAGCACTGGAAGAGTCCCTCCAACTCCTTGCGCAGGCTCCAGCTGTCTTTTCTCTATCATTCACAGCTATTACAGTGAAAAAAGTCAGGTTGGTTTCATGGCCATAAAGGAAATAATGCAGACGGTCTGTTTTTAAGACTGATTTAAGACACTGCAAGAAAGGGATATGAAGTACCAACAAATCCATCCCAAACATGTTTCTGAAAGCTTATCCAATCATTGTCAGCCAAGAGAGCAGTCAGTCCATTGAGTAGCAAAAGCTTCATCATAATAACTTCTGCTTGTTTAGAAATAATATCTACTGTAAATAAAAAATAAATTCTGTACCTGTTGTCAGATAAAAACTTGCTAATGTGCTCTCTGCTGTCTTTGCATGCCATACCTTATTTCAATATAATACCACAGCACTCCCCTACAACTATCTCTGTGGTAGCTGGACGAGCTGCTGTGGTGAATTTGCACAAGCTCCCATCCAGCTCCCTCCCAAGCAGGTGCCTCTCACAGTTAGCTCATCCACTTATGCTGTTTGTAGTTTTTTTTTGGTTGCTACAACACTGAATCCAAATGAACATATGAAAGCATTATTTGCTTCTATTGTTAAAGAATACAATTAATTAATTTTTGTAATGCTGATGGGTTTCTTCCTTTTGAGTTTCTTTCCTGCAGTTGTTTAAAACATGCTTCCTAAGAAACCCTTTTTAAAATTACTCAGGGACCGTCATGTACATTTAGGACCATTATGGTATCTTATAAACCTTCTTTTTTTTCTTCTTTTTATTTTGGTCGCTATGCCAATTTCTGTTTGCAGTGGGGGTATTTCTTCCATAGAGAGAAAGTAATAACACAGGCCACTTAGCAGAGCCTAACACCAGTACTCTCCAGCCAGAATTCAGATAGAAATAAAGGCAAATTGGCCTTTAGATTACATTTTTCTCCTTGGCTCCTTGAATCCTTTCTAGAGGACTGAAAGGTGCCTCACTAAGGAAATTGTGAGCAGATGACCAGAAACAACAAGAATGCAAAATACAGCCCCAAGCACAAACTGATTATCTCTTCCTGACCAGACAGAATTAAGATTCAAAACTAGATGGAAGTCACTGCAAACATTCTGCAAAAGCCACCTTGCTTCATTTCAGTAAGCTGCCAGGGCACAAGTGCCACCCTCTACAGAACGTGGTTGTTGCTGTAGAAGAAAACGTTTCCACCGCTGTTACTGCAGATTCTCTGAGTGATAAGCAGTGAATCTGCCATTTCCTTGAAGCCCTTAACTTGCTCCTCCACCCTTCTCCTATCATAACTCCTATTGTAAACACGTCTAAAGACCGGTCTTTAATTCCTTCTGCATCTGCTTGGGTTGCATGTCAGGCACTGGGGCAGTTGGTGAAGTGATTGCCCCAGGTGGACTCAACCAAAATACCCAGGAATCAGGAGGGAAAATCTGTACCCTGACTGAATCATAGAATGGCTTGGGTTGGAAGCGACCTCAAGAATCATCAAGCTCTAACTCCCCTGCCGCATGCCGGGCCACCAACACTTAATACTACTAGACCAGGCTGCCCAGGGCCCCATCCAACCTGGCCTTGAACACCTCCAGGGATGGGACATCCACAACCTCTCTGGGCAGCCTGTTTCAGCACCTCACCACTCTCAAAGTGAAGAACTTCCCTCTGACATACAACCTAAATCTTCCCTCCTTCAACTTAAAACCATTTCCCCTATCCTGCCATTATTTACCTTTGTAAAGAGTTGACTCCCCTCCTGTTTATAGGCTCCTTTAGGTACTGAAAGGCTGCAATGAGGTCACCCCGCAGCCTTCTCTTCTCCAGGCTGAACAAGCCCAGCCTGTCTTCATAGGGGAGGTGCTCCAGCCCTCTAATCATCTTTGTGGCCCTCCTCTAGACCCTCTCCAACAGCTCGCCATCTTTCTTGTAATGGGGGCCCCAGACCTGGATGCAGTACTCCAGATGGGGTCTCAAAAGGGCAGAGTAGAAAGGGACTGAAATCATTCTGTAGAAGAAAAAAATCCTTTCTCTTCAGCTTTGTTTAAATTAATTTTCTTTTTTTTTTTTTTTTTTTTTTTCCCCCAAGCTATCCCAATACCTGATTGATTGATTTTCCCTTTAATTTACTCTTAGGCAGACAAATATTGTAGAAGACAACCTTGCACAAGACAAGATGGGTGAAGATGGAGAGTACTAAGGTAACTCTGAAAGAAATGTCATGGAATGATATGTTCCAATTCCTTTTGCAGAGCGGAAGAAGTCATTTTAAAACCTGTCTTCCTATTTCATGTTAAGTTTGTACTCAGAAAAGATTCATATTCAATCTGGCTCAGTGCTGATGCTCACTTTTACAAAATATTCTGATATTAAGATAGACAAAAGAGAATATGAGACTTCATATGACTCTGAAAAACAAACAGAGTCTAAAACATATCATGCTGAGTATTTATTAGCCAAAAGCCTGATCTATCAATTCTAAGGTTATTTAATCAGCCTCGCAGATTTGCTACTGAATTTATATCACAGAATTAGAGCTGAAAGGGACTTCAGGAAGCCATTTGTTCTTTCCCTCGCCCAAAGGCACATCCACCACACACCAAATGCACCTATCGCTTCTGACAAGTGTTTGTCCAACACTTTTTAAAAAACTCTCCAATGATACAGAGGTTTCATAGTCTCCCATGACTGTTGCTGCAGTGCAAAGTCACCACATGGCCAGGAAGTTTTACTTTGCTGTTCAACTTAAATCTCCTCAGTTGTTATTTAAACCCATTATTCTGTATCTTACATGAACATAGGCAACATTTATTCCTTTTCTCTGAAAGCTTTATGTATTTGAATACCATTACCTTGTTTCTCCTTTTTTGTTCTCCAGAATAAACAGACACAAATCCTTCAGTCTTTACACGCAGCTCATGGTTTCCCGTCCCCTGAGCACTGCTGTGCAGCACATTGTTCCTGGGTTACAGAGCACAAAAATGGATTCAGGGCTCCAGCTGCAAAGCAAGAAGTACCACGTGCCTTACAGACAGCACTTCCCACTTCTCAGAGGGATACTGCCCTTCCTGCAGTGTGTACATTGGCAGCTCCACATATGGTGTTTGACCAAGACTAATTCAGATCTCTCCCTCAAGCTGCACTGCCTGGCCATTCATCTCTCCCCATGCTTTGTGGCACTCATCATTCAGCCAAGTATAGAATTTTTCCTCGCTGAATTGACCACTGTCTTCCAGACCATTCCTCCATTTCCTTGAGAGAAGGCAGAACTCTAATTCCATCCTCTGCAGCGCTTATGGCACCTCCTAGCATGGTGTCACCAGGACATTTAATAAACACAATTACATCACCCACAACATTAATGAAGGAGCTAAGTAACATGAGAGCAAGCACAGACCCTTGCAGAATACCACTTGGTTTCTGGGGTTTCACAGCTATGCTAGTTACAGCTTCACCCGCTCTAGGTCTCCCTGCTTGCTCCATGCGTGCTGCAGGAGGCAGTGTGGAAGGCTTCACTCAGCCCAAGGGGTTGAGTTTCATCTAGGATCTGGCAACAACCATTGTTAGGCTTCTCTCCATACAAATCTCCATGTACAACTGTACTTTCTGAGGCCAACTGCTGTTATTTTGCTGCTTTCCTTCTTCCTCTCCTGAAAATCGCATTTTACCAATTCATTGCCGCTCTTCACGTTCTGTCACCTGAATCAAAACACAGGTCCCAAGGACTGGCTGGGCAGCCTTGCATTGTCCTGAACTGGTTTCCCAGAAGACAGCTTAGGCAAAATCCCACATTTCTGATTCTGTGCTTTGAATGAGTGAGGCTGCTCAGCAAGCCTTTCTCAAATTTGACCTCCACTTGCGTTATGCATTTATTTTAAAAAACTGATAACTACAACTATTTTTTTTTAAAAGAAAAAAACAAAACAAAACAACCCCAAAAAACAACCACCAAACATTTGCTGTCAAACAACTGAGAGACTCAGGAACCACATCCAAAAATGTTAAGAGGTGCCAAACCCTGCCCTCCTCAAAGGGTAAAGAAAAACAAATGCTAAGTTTTGTTTTCCACGTGGGATGAAACGGTCCCCTATGACCATTTTGCCTTGGACTTGATGCTCATGAAATTAAGAGTTTCTACTTTCCTGGATTTAGTGAGTGAGGTCTAGTATTATTCTGAATGAAACCAGAAAATAATTGTTCTGAATGAAAAGCACTTTCTTCTGTCCTTTACCGTGAGGCTAATCCTGCTTCAAGAGGAACAAACATGAAATGAAATGAAAATAAATGTTTTTGTCTGCATGAGAAGACTGTGCAGTGTAAGAGGGGAAAAATTACCACATATAAAGGCAACCCATAATAGGACAACGATCACGACTTTTCAGATGGGAGTGCCTTTAAAGATATCCATTAGACATGGACCTGAATGTATTTTGGGGGGTCTATTTTAATTAACTGTCTTCATCTTGAAGGTTCTGTAAGTAATTGGCAAAATAATTAGTGCAGTGACTTCACCGGGAAAAGAAGTAGCCCTGTGTGCCCATGGCAGTTCTTGCAAGGCACTGCTGTTTAATGTGTGTAGTACTGAGAGTGGCCAATTCACCAGCGGTTTCATGTGTTCCTCAGAGGGATCCAATCACATCGCCCTCAGTTGCTGTGGGAATGGCCAATAAGTCACGACTGTTAAGAAAAATTTGAACATGCACATATTGGCGCATTCTGCATACTTCAGCTGTCCTATTTTAGCCAAGAGGAGATTTGATCATTTGAAATGGTCTGTTCTGCATGATAATATGTTCTGTTTTAAAAGGGGGCTTGTTAGTTAGAAGTGCAATGGCTACTCAGGAGATGGGCACCATTACCGCATCACAGATCTGCAACACACTAGATGGAAACGTGCTTGGCAGCAGACCCAGAAAAAGCTGAAAGAGAAATGTAATGCTGTAACCAGTTGCAGCTGGCTTGGTTAAGACTGCATTAGATGAACCAGAACTTGGAACCCCCTTCTCAAGGGCTGTAGGGCAAGCTGGTTTTCAAGGTAGCTGTGTGCACAGGAAAAGAAGGCTGCACCCAGGCAGATGATCATGGGAATCTGAAGGCAGGATGCTACAGATAAAAGCATGCTAGAGCCAGAACCACTGTCACACAGTTTAGCACTGAATTATACTGAACAAATTAAGCAAAATCTGTCTCTCTTTGGAGAACTATGCCAAGCACTGCCCACTTCTGAGCTGTTCAACTATCTCACTTTCCTAGAATCACTTTCTACAACTTGTCAGTTATCTGTCTCTTGCTATCACACTTCAGAGAGCAGCCACAGTGGCTGACAATCCTTAGCCTTCTAAAGTGTGCAAAGACAGAGAGCATATACCAAGTACCCCAGAGACATACTTCTGATTATGAAGAATCAAAGTAAAATGCACACTGGGGACCAGAAACTTCAATTAATTATTCAAATCAATCTGCTACTCTGTCAAAAGTATGTTCCTACCATCTATGACACTGCCACAAAGTCTGGATTTGTCAGAGGAAGATATCTCTCATTATCTCCCTGTATCTGCATGAATTCATACACGTACACAAATAAAAGAGTAACTGGTTGAATTTCACCCCAGGTATCAGAAAAGAAATAAAATTAAATGGTTGCTTTTCAAAACCAAGAGAACTAGATTTTTCAAGGGTTAGTGAGTACCTAACACTGTGTTCTGCAGGCAGTGATGACCGCAGCGTGGCATCTACCTCTAGCACCACTTTCAGCAATCGCATTTCACAATAATACTGAGATGGAAATGAACAACAGGACCGAGTGCCTGGTGGAGAAAGCCGTGCAGAGTGAATTAAGTGCCACTCTACATTATTCCACCCTGTCGGGAAGCCAACAAGGGTCAGGCACTCTCATCATCAGGAAACTGAAGGGATTACCAAATATCCTAGATGGGCAGAGCTCATAACTCAGACCAAAACTGAAACCAAATTAAGTGATCATAAGCATCAATAATGGAATAAAGCAGGGAAAAAAAAAAAAAAGAGCTTTATATAAGTCAATTCATGTAGAAGTACACTTCCTCTGCAACTATACTGGCAATAAAAATTGCTGTTCCATCACAGGACCAGAAAATGCTGCCAGGATCTTGAAATATTTAGGACTTTAAAGAAAGACTGAAGCATAGCACTATGCTTAAGAGACAGGAGCATGTCATACACAGAGAGCCTGAGACAGCTAGGATCGTTCAGCCTGGAGGGAACAGCTTGGCAGGATCTTTTCAATGTGTATATAAACCTGATGGTGGGGAACAGAGAAGACAAAGCCAGGCTTTTCTCTGAGGTGCCCAGTGGAGAAGAGGCAAAGGTGCAATCTGGAACACAGGAAATCCCACTTAAACAATAAAAAACCCCCCACTTTTTTTTACTGTGCTGCAGTGGTCATGTACTGGCATAGGTTGCTCTACAGATAGCTTGTGGAATCTCCATCCCTGGAGAAATTCAAAAGCTACCTGTACAAAGAATCACAGAATCCTGAGATGGAAGGGACCCACAAGGATGACGAAGTCCAAATCCTGGTTCCACACCACCAAAATTCAAACCCTATGTCTGAGAGCATTGTCCCAGTGCTCTCTGAACACCGGCAGCACAGGGCTGTGACCACTGCCCTGGGGAGCCTGTTTGAGTGCCTGACCACCCTCTCAGTGAAGAATCTTTTCCCCAACCTGACTGTACCCTGACGTAGCTCTGTGCCATTCCCTTGGATCCTGTTGCTGTCACCAGAGCAGAGCTCAGTGCTGCCCCTCCGCTCCCTGTGAGGAGCTGTAGGCTGCCATGACACCTCCCCTCAGCCTCTGCTCTGGGCTGAACAAACCAAGAGACCTCAGCTGCTCCTCATACAACTTGCCCTTCAGATCCTTCAGTATACTCATAGTCCTCTGGATGCTCTCTAATAGTTTTATGTCCTTCTTATATTGTGGTGCCCAAAACTGCACACAGTGCTTGAGGTTAGGCCGCACTTGTGGAAAGCAGATGGAGACATGGTCCTTAACAGCCCGCTGATCCTGCCCTGAGCAGCAGAGTTGAATTAGATAATCGCCAGAGGTCTCTTCTTACCTCAACCATCCTGTGTTTCCTCTCAAAAATAATAGTCCAGAGGTTCTGCTGTTGTGAATGGGTAAGAAAATCGATAGCTTGTAATTGTACTCTTAACTCCTAGCTTTCCTTTAAACATTCTGGCATTTAGGACTGTGAAAAAAGCCTTCATAAAGCGAACAGAGGATTATCCATAATGTGAAGTTAGAGGCTTTTCTGCAGATGGAAGCAAACAACTGTAAGAAGGTGTGAATTGTCCTAATTAACTCCGTGGGCACATAGCTGGAAAGCTACACAGTGGCAATTTAAATGCCAACATTTCATTGTCAAGCACTTCTACAGAAATCCTTAGGGCCTGTACATTTCACAGTCCCCTAAGGCCTAGCACATTTTCCAGGGTGACAACAGTGCCACAGAAATCAAAATCAAAACCTTGAGGTCTCCTTTCTACAGTGCAGGTACACTGGTCTCAGGAACAACACAAGTTAAGTTAAAAACAGGAAGTCTGGCAGCAGACTACGTGAGGCCAAGCAGGAAAAAAATCATTGGCAACTTAAGGAGAAAGGGAAACTATAGACAGATTCACTCTAACTTCAAGTCCATTTTATTAAAATTCTGACTGTCTTAACTGACCTAGAGATTACCCAAAATTCAGAGCTAGTTGCAATAAATGGACGCAGCAGTTCAGTTTGCTGCAGAGCAGAGGAGGTCACAATCACAGCACAAATACTACCAGAAGTACAACATATGAATGGGCATGTTTGTAGGTTGGACAGCCACATACGCAAGATCACAACATCAAGATTGACACACTTTAAGGTTTATGTTGTAAAGAAGGGGATTAGGCATGAAGAAACATGCAAACTACTTCATTCTAAAGAATGCAATACCTATGCAACATAATGAGCTTAATTATTTATCTCATTCAAATTAAAACTCTAAACATTAAGGAGGTATTTTCAACTACAGTCACAGAAGATAGCAAAAAATGTAGTCGCAGCTGCATCAAGGTAAGTTAAATGGCAAAGTTTCACATAGCTGGAAGATATGGACTTGCCTTCACTCTGCTCAGATCCCAGCATTCCCACAAACTACTAGAAAAAAGGAGTGGTGAGCCACGTTGCTTTGCTGTGTTCGTACTTCTGTCTGTCTCTCCCCATTTTCTATCATTTCTCTTTATCTTCTTTTATTCTTTTACTCTTTGAAGTAGCCATTGCCTAATATTGTCTTACCTGTAATGTTTATTAATCATAATTAGCAAATTAGCCAATTTTACCTCCAACTAGAATATTATTTGTTGTTAAGAAAGCTGTCAGCAAATTGATGTGTATTATTCCTCCGAGCCCTGGATGACTCCATTGTGGTAGCGATCCCTGCTGACTGCAGGAGGCGCAACTTAGGAGACAGAAAAAGATTCACCACCCTCCAACTCTACTGTGTGACCAGACTATTAGCTATTGATTCAATTGTTTCACTGTTGCACATTGGCAATGCAAGTGAAGTACAGCAGAAGTTTCTTGGTGAAACAGAGAAAATAATGAAATATACTACATGCAGATATGCATGGAGAAAAAGATACTCCCCAAACCCATGGTTGGAGTCTTTGACAATATTCATGAATCACTGGAAAAGAAATAGCGAATGTCACCTATCTGGGTTTCGTGAAGGCAGGTTTGATTTACAGAATGAGTCAGTGAGATAGTGGAAAACTATTAAAACACATTAAAGATTGGCTAAGGGTCAGGAACACCAGCATAAGATCAAGTCTTTAATTTATCTAGAGATCTGGACTGAACTACATTGTCTGACTTACAACTGAACTGTTTTCCGTCAAAAGAAACCAGTCATATAGAACAAAGGATAAAAATGCCCTTTTAAAGCAACTGTTTGAAAAGAACATTTCCATTTCTTCTCCCTACATTTTGCTAAGCCAAAAAAGGTCATTTTTGCTCTTCTTAAGGGGAAAGGCTGAAATTACTGAATTGTTTTGAATGTGTCTTTGCATTGGTTGCAGCTTTGATACCACTGTAATTTTTGGGCAAACTGTGTTTGATGTCGGCAATATTTCAATATTTATTTTAATTGTTGAGCAAAAGCGAACTTATTACGGATAGTAATAGCAATCCAGAAAAGTCCATCTGCAATTAACTTTGAATGCTTATTAAAGTACAAAACACTTTAGGAAGGAAGGAGAATAGTTCCCCAAATCTATCAAATACTTTTGAACGACAGGAAATTGCTTTATTTCCTTCTCAAATTATTAACAATTGACCACAGATTATCAGGGAGTTATCATTACTTCTGCTGGACCACTGAGTCCCTTCTGACAGCTGTGGGAAATTTGTTTTCCTTGGTTACCAGACTTAAAAGCTGCTAACTACTTATTCTAGTAATTGTGCTAACTGCTTATCCTGCCTGTGATACTGCTGCTGATCAGGATTACTTCACCTTTACCTCAAGCCTTTATTTTCTCCCGTAAGAGCCCCAATCAGTGCATTGCTTACACACATCTTTTAATAGGTCTTTCCTAGTTACTTCATACTCCTCGGGGATCCTATATACTCAGTGCCCTACAAAGAGTGCTCTTCCTCTTAAATTCCTGATCTTGCAATTTCCTAATAAACGGACTATAAAGAGAAGTGGACTGCACTAAAAAGGAAAGCACTAGGCTGAAGGGCTGCTACCGCGTGGTCTGACGGACTGAACTGTGGACTAACCATACTTAAAAATCCTCTGTAGTATCTTCAACATGAAAAAACAGCATTGCATTAAAAAAAAGCAGAAATATGCAGAAATTTCAGAGTGTTAAAGAAATAATTTTGACAGCTACAATAATAAGTGATACAATTCAAATTAAAAGGTCATACACTTATGAAGTTGCAACAAGAACTGCTCTTACATGCTGTAGAATCATGAGCTGAAAATATAAGGGAGAAGAAAACCTTGTTAGTATTTGATTAGTAAATGAATTGCAAGTCATCAGAGTGTTGGAGTTAAAAACCGTGATTAATTGAGAGAGGTATTTCCAATATACATAAAGAAGATTTCATGCCACGGAAAAAAGTAATTTGTAAGATCGTCTGCAAAATAGCATATATAGTTCTGACTGCACATATTTGCATAAATTAATTTCCCTAAACAGAGGCAGAAGGCGGCTATGATGTTGGTCAAGGAATGGAATCTCTGTCATACTAACAGAGACTAAAAGATGTTGACTGGCTTACTTTTCCAAAAATGAAGATCAGATTAAGGGGACATAAAATAGCATATCAAATAAGCCCACAAAAGAGAAGGATTATCACAGCTGAAGGAGAGCATTGGTAGAAGAAAAAAAGTAGAACTTGCTTTGAGAAAATTCTGGCTGAGGGTGGTCCAGCTGTTACAAAGACTGAGCTTCTGAAACAGTATTCTTGTACAAATAATAAGGATGACAGATTTTAAACAGAGCTTGATAAATAAATGAATGATATTACATAATGTTGTTACCTATTATAAAAAAGAATTGAACTTGACATGAGATACCTGACTGTCCTATGTTCCTCTCACTTTTCCCAATTCCTCTTCAGCTAGGGTGCCAAGACGACTGCACACAGAAAGTTTCCAAGACTCTGGGGATACAGCCATTCGTACTGGTGCTCTCTCTTGAAAAGAGGCATGTACATGAGGTTCCGCCAAGGTCACCCAGACCAGCCTGCAGCAAAGACTTCCTTTCCTCATACCACTATGCCTGCCTGAGTCATGTCTTGCCATAGAGAGCCAGTGCACAGCAGCAGCTCAGACCCCACACTTGTTCATCAGCCCCCATTAGTTCTGGTGACAGTGACAGACTGGCATTTTTGGATGTGGGATTTGGATACTGCTTACTGAATGCTGCTGGCTGTTGGCAATTAATTTGCTTGTATTTTAATGGATGAGCTGAATTAACTGTCGTTTTGTATGCTGCTCTCTTCTAGTTCTTACTATCCCATTTCAGAGATGAAATAAAACAAATCTCAACTGAAGGCACACATTTATCCATGTGATGCCACATACACTTTTCCACAGCATTTTCTGTTACATCCTGTTGGCTTTTCAATGGTTTGTTACTGCTCCTTTATGCTACTCTCGGCAGGGATTAAGCTTTGTCTGAGCTATCCATAGCACCTCAGAGATAATTTCTTCCTGCGAGGCTGAAATGAATAGGAAATCTATCTGTGGGTATTCTACTGTTCTTTTACATGAATATCACATTTGTAGTCGATTAAATCCGGTAACATTCCTGATGCTACTGTGAAGTTTTTGTTCAGGTCCAAGAATTTTTTTTACGAAGCTGAGAAAGTGCATGTTAGTGTTGTTCCAAATAAATAAATATTTAAATTTTCTGTATACATACTGCTATTACATATATTACATAATAATAATCACAGAGAAATGTGTGTTACAATTCACGGACCCATTCAGTTATTACTTACACTCCGTGAAGGAGAATACCAGGAATCACAAACGTACAAAAAACATTTCCTCAATAGCCATTTTAACACTCCAGTATGTCCTAACCAACCAGGTATTTTACATCTCTTAAGCATGAGATTAAACGTCACCAAAACCCATCTGTAGGTTTAAATGCCTAACTTAAAGTCTTGCGGAGAATTAGAATTCTTATGCATCCATCTCGGTATATGTAAGAGCATTACTGCTAGAAGCCACATCCTCTGAGGTACTGAGAACTGCCTGAGGAGTCCAAGAGTTCTCGTCTGTCATCTGGGTATATGAATATTCTATGTTACATCACTGTCAAAAGCCAGAATTGAAGCACTAATTTGGTTTACATTTTAGTACTTAAAAGTACCACTGGTTCTCTTAGTCCTGGTTGACAAAACCGGCTGCATCCTTGAGAAAGCATGGTTGGGGATAGCCTGAAGACCCTTGTTCTTATGCTACAAATTTTATTCCTTTCCTGAAACACGTATTTACCCTTAGACAACATCTAACTCTTCACCTCATCTGCCACATCAGAAGCTGTCAAATGACTATTCAAGCATTAAAAAAAAGAAGGGTCTGTTAAGTTGTAAATTAAATGACAGTCTATAGCTGAAAATTAGCAGCACCATGCCCAAAACTTTATTGATTGCTAAGAAAAGGTGAATAACCCCCACTACGGCTGGCTGTGTAATTACTGACCTTTAGAACTCAAGAGCTATTAATTTAAGAGCAGATACCAGTGAACTAGCAAACGAAATATTTTGCAACAAGATGGTAAAGGCACATATAAAGTTTGTGCATGTATTCAGTGCCACCTTGGAAGGTAATGGTATTCATCTGTCTTTTCTGTTTTAAAACCCAGGCTATAGCTGGATATAAAATGCCTGTCAGCTAGTTCTGAAGATCAGTAGGACTGCACCCACACAGATACTAAGGCCTTTCAGTACGTTGTAAGAAATCCACATCTTTCCAAATAGGTTCTTAAATAACTGCTAAAGGCAGGAAAACTGCACTGCCAAGCTCAGCCATTCTGATACATATACTGTGAACATTTCATCCATGCTGTGAGAGATGGAACAGCAAGTAACAGGAAAAGAGCACGTAGTAATCAGACGTCAGTTCCCTTAAATACGGGACATACACGCACACAAAAACCCCACCTGCGTTAACACTGCTGTATTTAATCTGCTATACAGACCTTCTGTCCTTTTACAGTTCACAGAAATAGTTGCTCAAAAAGAATTAATACAATTAATTCAGCAACACCTAAGTTTTTTTCTTAATAGTAAGCATTTACTGTGACGGAAAGAGTTGTCCTTTGACAAAGCAACTACATTTTAAGAGCACTGGTCAATTGGTGATGTTTACAGTAAGAAAATAACAATAGTTTAAAAACTATGAATTAAAAAAAACAACGTAGGAACTAATGAAAAAAAGGTGTCTGACCTGGTGCAGATGTCCTTCCATGAAGAGCAGTTTCATTAGGCAGGAAATCTTTTGAGTTGGAAGTGAATGGTGATTGTCTAAATGTGTCTTCAGAAAAGTAAGGGCTAAGGGGAAAATAAGATATCTTTTTGTAAACAAAAAAGCAGTTAATAGAAAAAGTAATCAATATTTTTTACTTTAACCTCTCAATATAATAAATATCATCTTGTTAAAAGCCCTGCTTAATTTACAGAATTCATGCTGAAAGACAACCAGACGGTGAGGTAAGGTGTGGAGAAGAGGCAAGCTTTGGGAAAACTGGACTGTGGAGCAAAAACTGAAGTCCTCCCAAAACGCTTTGCATTACAGCATTTCAACAACTCAGATTTGTTATATCACGTCACAATATAGGTCAAGAAAATTAATGTTTCAAAAATCTGTATTCTACTCCCATAACACGTGGAAAATACATTAAATATTTTAAAGTATTTAATAACCTGAGGAATACAGTAATTACATTCAAAACAAAACTTCTCACATTTTAGGTTGAGATGCTGAACTGTTCTCTACTGACAGAGCATTCCATGTATGAAATTAACTCAATTAACTTGATTTTTAGAGCAGGAAACAATTTATAGAAGCTGACTGACTTCCCAAACATAAATCACCAGCCGCTTGATTCTAAAAAGTATATTTTGCTTTGGTTTTAATTAACAGGAGGTAAAAAGTTAATTCCAACAGTGAATGGGCATTTCTGTGAAAGTATTTTGTTTTCTGCTCAATTTGTGTAACAGAAACTACGATCCCTTCTCCACAGTACAGACATTTGAAAGAAGTACATAAAAAAATTAAAAATGGACAAGGGTACTTCTTTTTGGAGAGCTGTTTTCTAACATACTGTATTCCATCTGCATACAAAGGATGAATTTCTTCTAAGCAAAATGGGAATTTCATTTAAATCTGATCTGTACTGTATTGAGATTCCTCAACAGGCTGAGAAATCAGGGTTTTTTGTTTGTTTCGGTTTTTTACTACTATTTATTTTTTGCTGTTCTATACGTGACAGTTAGTGGGATATTTTGCTATTTCTGCGTAAGTTTGAACATAACCATAAACAGTCAAACAGGTTGAGCTGGATGAAAAGCATGAAGCTGCCCCAGACTTGAGCAGTTCACTGTATGCAGATATACCTGATTAATCAGGATAAGGTGAAGAGCTGCAGCCCACATGTGCAAAAGTTAACTTTTCCAAGACTCACACTCCCCCTCAGGGGTGACATAATATAAAACAGACTGATGCTGTATAAAAATATGGCATAATTCACTGCAACATTCCTCTCAGTGGCTTAATAATGATTTGAAAAAAACCAAACACCAATAAAAAAAGTTTTGTAACTGTTGTAACTCTTCAAAATCATGTAATCCACTCAGCTTTCCATGTTGGACTGCCTGCTTGTAGATTCACTCACTGGCTCACTGTGCATTGCCAGTTCTAGTCAAAGTGAATGATGCAGAGCTCATCTATTTCAGGTTAGGATATAAATCCTTGGTAGGTTGCTGTTGAAGACCGCACCGTGCTGGTGTCTTAAGGATCTCCCCTCTTTGCCATCGGCCTTCATTGAATTGCAGAACCATCCTTGGATACGCTTTTTTTTTTTTTTTAACCTTTGTCTAGAATGGCAGATGAGTCTCTTCAGTGCCATTACTGTTTTTATTTCAGTGGGTATGCCCTCCGATTCCCAATCCGAAGTATGAACGGAGAGTTCCTGCAACACAGAAACTACATAGGTTGTTCTCAATCACTACATAAAGTCCCTTCTGATGAAGATTAAGCTTTACTTTTTTTTTTTCTTTCTTCTGGCTGCACTTTTCCAGTTTTCTGTCTACACATTTCTCTAGATGAAAGAAACTTATCTTGGCATCTCATGCTGGCGTACTCACTTCCAGATCATTTGCTTCTCTGCTTTCTTTCTTCTTATCACAGATGGCAGGTTCTACCATCTCACTCAGCCATTGAACTGTGAGGAATCCTTGCCAGTTTTGGCTGCTTGAGCAAAGTCATATGGAAGTATACGCTTACACAGTCCAGGAATATTCACAGGAAGAATAGCAACAGACGGGAGACAGAAATGTTAACATGGAATAAGATATAAAAAAAAGAAGTGCTTGCGTACCCCCATCTTGCTGGACTTTGCTGATTTAAGACTCTCACCAATGACACAGCTGAATCTCTCCACTGCCCCATTACTCACAGGTGGACGACAATGACCTCACCTTGACTCTGCAGCTGTCAGCAAACTTCACATAACAATTGTGATTCCAGTGCCTTCCTGTCATGATTCCAGATGTAGGTTGGTGAGCCAAACTGCAACACTACACGTTTTCTTAATGCAGCCTTTGTGCCTCTATTCTCCACTGGCTGCTCCATCACATTCTATTTTTGAGAGGTGTCATACTCTTACCAGTAAAGACTTCCAGCTGTTTGCTTGGTTTGGGGCGCTTTGTTTCTTTTTTCGGCACGGTCTTTTGAGTCAATCTGTTAGAACGCGCAGGATTTAGTAGACTGACTCACTTGTCCCTAAGAAGCTCTTCTTATTCATATCGATAGATAGGTAGATAGATAGAAAAGCACCCACAAGAATTCAGCCGGGCACTCTGCTTTTCAAACACTGATGGGTAGCAGCCATTATCAGGACTTCTCAGTACAATTCAGTGCAAGTTAGACAACAGCCAACTGTGCTATTCTCTTACAAGGCAGCAGCCTTGTAAGAAGGAAGGTTGTCTGAACTGTCCTCAACCTTTCCAGTTTGAACTATTTTTGATAGATCCAAAAGTAGCTCTGGATTCTCACACCAGTCCTGCTGGTAATATCACAAGACACTAAAACCTATTTTCTACCATTTGTCACCCCTCCCTGCAACACATATTGGATGGTTAATGAGTAGCTGGACAAAATGTGCATTCAACTCTTTAAGTATCTTTCAGGCTTATGCTTTTTAAGAAGTAATGGGAAGTCTGTGCAGTCTCCATATCCCACAAGTTCCCAAACTAGCAAATACGAAAAGCATTCACAATAACCAGAAGTTAAAAAGCTCAATTTAATTCTCTTTCAACCTGTAACATCAAAAAATCCCTAATGGACATTTACTGGGTTGTTCAGTTTATTAAAAACAAATTTATTACAGTTACCATGAAAGAAGGGGATGGGTCTAGGAATTTAAGATGAGAACATTTCAGAGACCTTTTCTTCTGCAACTGAAATGCTTTACCAATTCTGTCTAGACAAAGCTGCCTTAGTTATCAAACATCGTACCTGCTGGGGATTTCTGCAGAAGGGGCTGCAGAGACACTGAAGGTCTTACTCTGTCTTTGAAGGAACTCTCTGACACTTCAGCCACAGTCAGTCTCCAAAACCACCCACACTGACCACAGAACTTTCAGGGAGGACATAAGTGCACGTATCCTTGTCTCCAGGGTTAGACGAGAGCTGAAGTCAATTCCTGCTTATTCCTAACCATGGGCTCCTAAGTTTTTACCAATTCTAGCTGCCACTTATTACACAATAGCTTTGAATTTTTCCCTTAGGACACCTCACTTTGCTGCTCACATATTTAAACAACGTCAGTTTGTTCCCAGCCAAAATATAGTAAAGGGCATATTTCTTTAACAACACATGCTATAATTGAATCATACTGCGTTAATGTGACTGTGATCTTGAACAAAACTTTCATTAGCATTGTCTCTTACAGTCTTTTAAAAATTCATCTCTGGAAGGCATCGAGAGGATACAGAAATACTAAACTGAAGTTTTATACAAGAAATCCAAGTTTGACAGAAGACTGAATCACAACACCTCTTCTTACATTGGTCCATGTCTTAAAATCCAGTTGTCAGCCTGTTCTTCCCTCAAGCACTGCACGTACTATGCAGTTTCAATTAAGCTTCAGTTTTTGCAGAAAAAAAGCACACAGAAAACAATTCTTAAAACCAAGTGTGAATACTTGATCAGAGGAGAACAGTCATTTTGGCCCAAAGACCTTTTGCAACATGGACACTAAGAAATCATATCTATCGGTGTCATTTCTCACATACAGGTTCCATTACTAAAAGAAAATACCTTACACTTGTAATATCAGGTCACATTTGCAAGAGAGAGACACACCCAAGTTCACAAGGCAAAACAGCAATGCCATTTACACTACAGATTTATGGATAACAACGGACTGAGCTTACCTGACTGTAGTTCTGATGGTGTTATCTTTATTGTGATTGTGCTCTTTGCTCACCTTTTCTGCAGAGGAATGTACATTTTTTTGTGATTATAGTATATATCATATTTTCCCTATCAAATTTTATTCAGCAGAACTATTTTAATGCTTTCTGTTAACAGTATAATCCAGAATAATTTAAGGAGAAGTGGTTACAATATGATTTCAGAATAAGCACAGCTTTTTAAAAAATGTAACTATATCAATTTTTTTCACCCTCACATTTCAGTATCAGTGCTCCATGTGCACTACAAGCTTTCATTACCCAGTGCTCAAATTGTTGCATGTATGTAATAGCTGAGGTTCACCTTCTAGTGGAGAGAAATGGACAGCACAACTTCAGGAACACTGTATGCTGCAGACACTGTCCATTTATGACAGTAACTACCTATATGTCCCCCTGTATTCCAAGGCCTCAATCAACCAGTTGTCACTAATCATTTAATTAGCCTTCAAAAATACAAGAGTTGAACTCTGGCATTTCCAATTCAGTTCAAATATTATGAACCTGATCAGACTGTCACAGTGCTCTAAAACATATGCTAACTATGGGGAACATTTGGCAAGACTTCAGTATTTCACATGCAAGGGTAGAATGGCTCTACCTCCTATTATGCTTCAGCCTTAGCAATCTCTTACTTTCGTAGCACCTTAATGACTATACACGATCTCTTTTTGCTCTTTAAATTCTGCTTTCAACTATTTCCACTGCTTTTACCTGATAACTGGAAGAGCAGCTCAGATGCCATCTTCACTGATATATCCTGGCTGAACAGATTTCGTTCTGGGAGCACACGACCTTCTGGAGCCTTCTGGATGTGTTCACTAATGTCTCGCCCTAATAAAGTGCTGTAGCCAACATTTTGGCTGGGTTGGCTGGGTGACACTGAAGTCTGCGAATCATGAATGTCAACTTCCATTGGTTCTTCTTTTATCTTTACAGTCTGGGTTTCCTTGTAACTCTCAGCTGCAAATACGTATTAAAAAAAAAAAAAGCCACCACAATTACTTAATTAGGTTACAATTTTTCAGAGCACTCAAAGCAGGAATCTCAATTACAAAGTTTAATTTGTATACCCTATAACAGCATATGGTAAGATAAGCAAGCAGCTGACTGCTACAACATTCTTCTGGGAGCTTATAAATAGAAGAAATCTCTTGAAAATAATACTTCAAACTACAGAGCAGAAAACTGCATATTTGCAAATCTGAGAATTACATCATTTTTTATGAACATTGTGTAATCATATCCCAGCTCATGAAGCTTTGCTTTTATTTATTACATGGAGTTACAACTAAAAACCAGCTCTTAAAAGCTCAGCACTGAAGCTGTCTTACCAACTCTTAATTACTCTCTATCAGAGAAGTACCAGCACACATAGTTGGAAATGCTAGTATAGGGGTGGAGGTAGAAACTGCATCTGCTCATCTTCTGCTCTCTTTTCAAGATGAGATGGGTAGTTTTCTAACATGTAACAATCTTTGATTCTCCCTCAGATAATACAAGACCCAATAACCTTAATGACTAGCTTCCATATGCCCATATCTTTCCACATCTACCTTCCTCTCTAGTGTACTAAATGTAGAAAACTACAGTTTAGAAGCCAATGTGTAGTTCATGTTTCTACACCTGTGATTTCTCAGGTGCTGCTGAATGCTCTGATTTGGATGCAAGGTTAGTGACCATTTTCTCTTTAGAAGAAAAGCTCTGATATCTCAAAAACAAGGCCCCAAAGTAATCTGGCTGCCACACTCCCTTCTTGATTCAGACTCTCAACTGTGAAAAAGGAAGTTGAAGACACAAAGTTTAGTTCAGAGAGAGATGATGAGTTTTTCTAATTATCTTCTTTCAGAGTTCTGCTGAAAGGACATGTATCTATAATGGTGGAACAGCCCAACCAGGTAAGTTGCCTTTTCTGTCTGGATGCTGACCAGACACTTAGGAAACAGGCAGCCTACGAAGAAAGGCAGACTCAAGGAAATAAATCAGTGTGTGAGCACAGTTACGTAGCAGAATGGCCATCCAGGTGAGAAACTGTTCTAACAAAAATCTATGATTCTAGATTCAAAAAAAATGTCCAAGGGATTTATTCTTTTTGCCTAAATCTGTATATGTACTTCTGCTACTAATCAAGATACTCAGGACCTTAAGAAAAATCTGATTCCGTTTACTTTAGGGCACATGCCCTAAAATAGCCTGTGTAGCCACCAGAGGTGGAGTCAAGGTAAAGCATGACTTTGAACTGCTCAGACTTCATAAGCCAAAGGAAGAAAAGGCAAATCTAGCACTCAGGGAAAGAGGCCATATTAAGGCACAGAGATACCACAGCACACTGAGAGCCAGAGCAGCACAGAGTTTAAATGCTGAGAGGATTAAGACCTGAGAGAGCAGTCTGGCCCTTGTTCAGACTGGGGAACACGTTCAGATCGAATGGAGGCATTCTGTACAATGAGCACCCTCACGTGAAAATTTCCTTCTTATCTGACAAATTTCACAACTTATAAAGATATGATAATAGAAATAAATAAATGAAAACCAGTTTGTAAGAAAAACAAACAAAATGCAAAAAAACCCAACCCCACAAACAGTATTTTATATCAAATCCGGGTCTGAGAGAAAAGTGAAAAAACAAACAAACAGTAAGTTCACTTGATAAATTAATCTGTTGCTACCCTCTCTGCCTTTCCCTCCTCTCTAAAGCAAATATGAATGTGTCAGCCTCACAAATTTTACTCCAAGTACAAATATTTCAAACACCATCCTTTGTTTTCAGTTCCTCAACACTACAATAATACTCAGGGACACCAAAACATGGTATGGTCATTCCTGATAACATCCTGAGGATAGCCAGTTGGTTGGTGTCGTCTCCTAGCCTCAAGCCAAGATGAACAGAATCCTTTTAGTATGCAGGCATACACGTCTCATATGAATTTAAATGGACATGTTCCACTTTTTCACCCCCTTGGTTTATCTTTCTCCTCTGCTGTCCTTAAGTGGAGGAAAAAGTGGCTGTGCTACTAGCAGATCTTAAAATAAAAAAAAATAAAAATCAAAGCCAGGAGATAAAAGCTACTTGGACATGCTCCAGGAGTGATTTACATGAAGTGCCTTCGGTCTTTTCTTATGACATTTCTTGACCTTTCAAAACAACATACAAACACTGAGAAAAATCTTTACCATCTACCATGATCCACTAGACATGAAAATTTTTATAGAGAAATCTCAAATGAAGAGGAGTTGAAAATACTATTATGTAATGCCTTTTTTCCCCCTCAAACAATTAAAAAAAAATGTTTTTTTCAAGCTTAAATTAGTCTCTTATTATAAAGCTACAGAACACTGCATCTGCGTTGAGAAGTGAAAGAATAATATGCTGTGCACTGAAAGTACACACAGAACGGCAAAGGAACGCATCAGATAACACTGTCAATAAAAGCTCAGGTAACTCCACAAACAAATGAGTTCTTTAGCTGTCCTATGGACTGAGCTCTGCACCCAGCTGCCAAATTTAGGTGCAGAGTCAAGCTGACCTTTGTTGCTCTTTCTGCTTTTAAAATATTCTTTCTATTTCTGTTCCTGCCCCACACAGCTGAATTCCCTGTCCTGCAAATGCTTTTCAATCAGACAAACTGATACAACCCAACTAAGGCAATAGTTGAGCAATACCAATGACCTTATCTCCCCTGCAATCAGCTGGCAATCCAGTAGCCCTAACTAAATTTACATATTTGATAATTTCCTTTGACCTTTACCTTTGCAGCTGCAACCTTCTGACCCGGCAGCATGTACCTGACAAACGTGAATCCTGCCATAGTCCAATTCCCAAAAACAAAGAAAGAAGACATGGAGGGTCTCTGTGATAATTTTACAATGCTAACTGAAGAGAAATTCTGTCCCATGAGCAAGAGCCACATCACAAGCCACAGGCAGACAACCCAGCTGTGCTGCATCTTGGGTGAAATTAAGGTTATGGCCATACACATCTCACTGTACAGGCAAATTTGTACATTGTCGAACTGTAACTTCTTGAAGATTATTTTGCCTTCTGTTCATTTGTGGACTAAGGAGATAACCCTCATCTCCTCTCATCGGTATCTCATGTGGTCATAGTGCAGCTGACGATTTTAAAGTCAAGAATGGGTACACTGAAAAGTCTCTCCATTCAAACAATTAACACCATGATAGCTTTGTTTTTTTCCCCACTTTTGGATTTCTCCTTGGGCACACAGACAAGGTTAAATAAACTGCATTGTATCACAATACAAAGTTAGTATACAGGAGTAACCTTCTTCACCCAGATTTTTATAAAAGTAGAGACATCCAATCCCCAGAAAAAAAAATCAGTGGAGACTAACAATTCAAACAGCTTTAAAGAATCTGGACCATGATCTGGTCTGCTATTGATTTAAACATGGTCTGCTGTTCATTTCAGACTAAACTGGATGAAGCTCAGAACAACAGTACAGCATACAGCAGTGAACATTGCTCCTCTGGCAGCAGATGAACTAAATGACCTAAGACACCTTTTTCTCTTTTTTTTCTCTTTTTTTCTAGTTTATTTTATATATATTTTTTTTTAATACAGAAGTAGCTTAACAAAATTAGAGAGAATTATTGCATACACGGATGTACCGTTACAAAGCTACAGAGATCCTCTTTAGAGTATACCTTTAATCAGCTGATTTACAAAACCTTCAATGAACTCTTCATGCCTAGTGAGACAGTTTTCCACACCAGATATGCAATAATGCAGTACTGGGTAGGCTTCTTGCAGAAAGAAGTCATTTTTTCCACAACTTCTGGGTGCAAAAAATGGCAAAGAAGTGAAACTTTTCCAAAATAAAACAGAACAAAAAAGAAAAGAAAAAAAACCCACAGAGCAATAACTGTGCTACCTGAAAGTTCAGGGTACAATATTCAAGCCCTGAAGGCCTGACAGTGTTACCTCACGTATGCATGCCAATAAAAGTGGCTATGAAGTTTACCCCTATGCAATGCCCCTCTACAACCTCAGACAGTGATTGCCAAGTTTTAGAAGAGCTAAAACTTCATTCAAGCTACTTCATTTAAAGCCAGGACAACTGGAATCCAACACCTGTATCAGACACATGAAAATGGAAAGGAGATAAACAGAAGAAATATATTTCCAAAGCAAACCACCATAGGTTCAATGATGTCATTGTTTCAGCACCACCTTAAAATAGGTAAAATTCTAATTCAGAAAATTCTCAGCTCACTGAAAAACAATGCAAAAAACGTCAAGTGAAACTAGTGAGAATAAAGCCATGGGAATTTCTTGCTGATGATTTCAGGACATGCGCAAGAAGTTGCCAATGTCAAGACAAACACACCTTTTTTGCATAAAAAGGAGGATAAAATAGAAGTATAGCAAGCAAATAGACTTAAAACATTCACTGTAAATAGAGATACTGGGATAAGATTTCATTTTTTACTGGATCCGCATTTCAAGATATCTTAAAACCGAATACATATTGTAACACAATGGTAAGTAAAGCAACTATTGGCACTATTTAACACTTCTCAATTCTAGACTTCCAGAGCATTTTAGAAGACATGTAAAAACAGTATTTATTTTACAAACAAGCAGAAATAACAAATTTTAAAATACGCCCCTGCTCAAGTTATGAGCATCGATGCTCATTTACACATCTGCACTTACTGCACAGATATACACCAATATGCACAATGACATCTAGTAGTAACACATCATGATATACATGAGAAAGCAAGCTTTCCGAACCCTAAGCATTTTGCTTAGACTCAGTGCCTCACAGTTGTAGAAACAGGGCTAGAACTCAGGAGGGCAAAAGCAGACACTGAATATTCCTAAATCTTCACTGCAAAGCAGATGTCACGGTATACCAGCCATCCTGGTCACTCAGTACACAAACTGACATATTATATGCCATGTAGAGACTTCCATCCCTGCATCCTTGGGAACATGATAACCAGGGATGACCTGCAGCACTTCAGGAAGTTCTCTGATTTGGACAAGCAGGATTAGGACTGTGGGATAAGATGCTGAGTGCATCTCCATTGCAGTATACTTACAATCAATGAGCCCCTGGCATTACATCTGGTCTAGTAAGATCACTTTTCACCAATGCAAAAGGCAATAGTTAAGTTTACTTGTATACAAATACTGTTTTGTACTTTAAAGTGTGGACATTACTTCCCCCAAGTACTATTACTGACAAGAGGACATTTATTTTTGTCTAGAGGTTGGACAGCCTAACCTACGTCTCCTAAATGATTATAGAGCAAATCCTGTAGGAAGCCACTTTCAGGCCCTTGAAAGACAAGACTGTCTAGAAAAACCTAGCATTGGTTTCCCAATGGCAAATCATACCTGATAAACCTGATAGTCTCCTATGATAAAACAACTAGCTATGTGGACAGACTGAGAGCAACAGATTTTGTTGCCTTAACTTTTGTTAGGTCTTTATCATCATCATCATTATTAACTACCATTATAGCCAAACTAGTAACCTATGGACTGGATAACTGGACTATAAGACTGTGGAAGCATGGCTGTACCCCTAACCTCAATGGGTTGCAGTCAGGGATACTGTCTAGCTGACAGCCAGTCCTTAATGTCTTTATTAACAACCTGGATCATGTGGAAGAGTGTACTCCTAGGAAGTTCAGAGGTAATTCCAAACTGGGGAGAGTGGTGGATATCCTGGAAGGCAGTGCTGCACTGCAGTGCAGTGACAGTGTTGAAGGACCTCAACAGCATAGAGAAATGGGCTGACAGAAACCTCAGAAGTTCAAGAAAGGAAACGCAGAGTACTGCATTTATAACAGAATCAAAGCATGTGATAATACAGAGTGGACAGCCACTAAATAGAGAGCTGCTTTGCAAAAAAACTGGTGAAGTCAACAATGCACCAGTGTGTCAACAAGGTTTGAGCTCACCATTCTTGGACATATCCAAAATTTAACAAGACCCCGAGCAGCACAGTACTGTTGGATCTGCAGGGAGCAACGGTTTGATTATATGAACTCTGGAGGCTCTCTCTGAACTTAACTATTCCTTGAATCATCATCAGCACTAGATGATATCAGCTACACTGTTATCCAGCAGAACTTTAAAAACTTCCAAGCAAGTGAAAGCTACAACATCTTGGGTAACACTTGCCCTAGTACTGCACTGAAAAGTTTTCTTAATGTCCAATCCGAAGGTTGGGAGCTGCAGCTGATAACTGTTGCCCCTGCATTTTACCATCTGCCGCTACTGAGAAAAGTTTACTGTTTTTCTAAGTCCCCTTCAAGTACCTGCAGGCTGTTATTTGATCTGCCTTTAGAATCCCCTCACCAGACTAAACAGGCTCAGTTCTGTCAGTACTTCTTTGCAGGTCATGAACCCTAAAACCTTAATTATCTTAGCAGCCTTCCTCTAGACCATCTCTGAATTCTCAGCAGAGAACTCCAAACTACTACAGTACTCTACATGCAGAACACAACTGGCCCTAAATACAGGGGATATGCTAAACGTGCTCTTCAAATGCAGCATAGTATGTATTTCACCTTATTTGAGACAAGTGTCAAAATCAAGCAAACAGAATTAATAAAAAACACAAAAACAATCCCTGTTTTTGCTGATATTATAGTAGCCCAATGACTTTCCATTCCCTGAAATCAAGTGAAACATTGCTAAATCATTCATGCTTCTTCTCATCATTTAATTTAAAACCTTATCTTACCACCAAAATTCTAAGATATTCGTATATGCTGAAATGTCCATCAGCTTTACAAATCAGCTTTATGAATCAACTTAGAAAAGAAAGTCTTTCCCATATGTCTCATAAAATGGACTCATGTACTAGTTTTTGCAATCAAGCAGACAAGGGTAACTAGTGGGTCAACTTGTACTGACTTCAAAAGCTTTCAGTATGAAGAATCAGGCATTTTGTTATGCTAATTGTTCTGATTTGCTAGAAGTAAACATGCCCTAAAACAGCTTAAATAAAAACCTTAGAGGCAGGGAACAGTTGGTGAGCCCTGAAGGTTCTGCTACAGACACAACAAGTAACATCTGACGTTCCCTAGGGTGCTGCGCTTGATGCTTTATTTTGTTACTATTTTACCAAGCTGCTGTTTCATATAAGACAATGTCAATGGGCCTTGAATCAATGTAAAATGATCCTTAGTTAAAAAAAAAAAAACATCAAAAAACAGCTGATATTTGTTAAAGTGGAACTCAGAAGTCCCACGTTACAGAATTTTGCAACTAAAGGCTCAGTTTCACAGAGATGTAAAACAAAAGAGAAAGATAAAATTAAAGCACTAGACAAACCTGAAGTTGCAATATGCATCTGCTGTTCCTTCTGTTCAAATGTTAGGAATATGGCGCTTACCTGAAAGAACCTACTTGCAGAACGCACCCAACCCCGCAAAAGTTCTCAGAATCACAGAATGGTTAGGGCTGGAATGGACAGTGAAGACCACCTAGTTCCAGCCTCGCCTTCATAGGCTGGAACACCCTCCCATTGAACTCCCCCTTGATCAGGCTGCTTAAAAACCTCATTCAACCTGGCCTTCCAGAGATTGGGCATCCACAGCTTCTCTGGGCAGCTTGTTCCAGTGCCTCACCACCCTCACAGTGAAGAACTACTGCTTTATAGCTGATCTAAATCTACCTTCTTTTAGTTTAGAGTTATTATCCCTTGTCGTATCAGTACACCCCCTTGTAAAAAGTTCCTCTCCAGATTTCTTTTAGGCTCACTTTAAGTACTACTATAAGTTCTCAGCCTGTCTTCATAGGAGAGCTGCTCCACCCTTCTGAAGCCTTCTCAAAACGTAAATAAAAAATAATTCGATCAAAAGTCTGCATGTGCAATTAATTGTTACTTCACAGCATATCCCAGTTTATGAAAGCCTCCCAGATCTAGTCTAGTATTTTTGCAGCAAGATGTACCTTTGCAGAAAGCTGCATCTTTTTTCTATACTTTAATTAAAATAAAGCTTCACCCTAACCATTCACAATTATTTTTAAGGGGGAAAAGAAGAAAAAAGAAAAAACACACAAAAAAGTAGTGGACTTCAATCTGGTTATATGGCTTACCATGCCATCTCTAGCTTACACCTAAGAAAGTCTTATTTTGGGGCAGACACTTCTCCACTTACTTATCTGGGCTTCTACAGAAGTTCCCGCTGCTGCCCAAAGCCTTCTAACGAGCCATTTAGAGACCAAGCAACAAAAATCTTCCCTCGGTTTTCACTCCTACCTCTACTATCAAGGCATTGCAAGCAGGGATGAAAGTGTTCAACAACTCCCCTACAATCTAGGGATGGACACACTTAGAAAGTTCTGACAACAGCTGTCCCCAAAGACAGCAGTCCAGCTCCATACAAGTACTTCCCAGAACAGCCCACCAAGTTAAGAAAAAATATATACCTGTAGGACAACTAGTTTCTGAGCCACCTAATTCACACACACACACACAAAAAAAAGGAAACTCCTTTTTATTATTTCTAATTCACGTTGCTGATGATAGCTAAGCATAAACCTACCTAAGCCTTTCATGAGGTATCATCAGCTGTTGAGACACATAAGCACAAGGTAACACTCCTACTTAAACTCTAAACGATGATACTGGTATTTAGCTCCTCTTTAAGTCTGTGCTGGTGTGACTGGACTGGCTCTGGTATGAGCTAGTTTAGAGTCTTCTCAGACAGTCCTTCACTGTACTGCATCCTAAAACCCAATGGGTCATTTCTGAAATGAGAATAGCAGTGGGGTCTCCTGGCCTTCAACTTATGCTAGAATTGTACAATCCTTTTTTCTTTATTTTCTTTTCTACCACTTTTCTTTAAAGAAGTTTTATCTGTGTGGTTTCAATTAAACCTAAGATATAGTGGCAAACATATTTCATTATGAGGCATCAAAGAGGAAATTAGAGTAAACAATCAAAAGAAAAAGTAAAACGCATAACAAGCAGTTGTGCTGAGTGTTGAATTGTTGTAAAATTAGGTAATAATTGACAGAGTTCATCAAAGATGGGAAGACTTATCAATGCGATAGTTCAAGGCACCAGAGTAAAATATTACTTATAAAATGTTAGTACCTGGAACAGAATTTATATACCTCCAGCTACATGTCCCCTTTTGGACAAGAAAGAAAAGGAATATATGCTTCTGAAATATAATAAGTACTCCAAACATATTAGCAGCACAACTACTGTAACAGAAAGTGAGCTTTTAAACTATAACATGAGGATGTAAATGCAAACATTTGTTTTAAATCTCAATCTCCTCTGGAACCTACCTTTCATCTTACAAGACTGCGAGCATAAAACTGATCAGAGATCACAGGGTGCATCACTTAGTTGAACAATTAGAGAATTAAATCAGCTTTCCCATAAAAGAGAACAGGTAAGAAAGAGTGTCGAAAACCGGTTTAGGTGCATTTGAAATACACTGATTTGATTTCTTACAAGTGATTTTGTGCAATATTTAATACGAATTTAAAACCATGCAGGAACAACGCTCTACTAGGCTGAGATGAGAGCGATTTGCTCCACTTCTCTACCTTCTCAAATCAAACAGGGTACCATACTGTCTTATCTCAGTGAAGACTGAGTAATGAACTGCATTCACAGCTCACCTTTATACGTTTGTATAAAACAAGGTAGTTTTTACATTCTTCTGTAAATGTAGGTTGAAGATCTGTACTTAAGTTGAAACTGCTAACCCACAAAGACCACTTCTTTCAAATGGGTGCTCTATTTATTTTAACATACCAAATCAGTTGTTACGAAGTTTTGTTTTGACTGGACAGACAGAAATGAGTTTTACCAAGATATGTCCTGGAAATGACATTATTCTTTGGAAGAAGTGTTCAAAATGTGATGTCTTGATTACGCATCAAGTTTATGAATTGTGAGGTAGGAGATCTAAATTCAAGTGGAACACTGTGGAGAAAACTGGTATAAAAGGGCATAACATCTTCATCAAGGTCCAATTCCACCAAAGTAATATCCAGGATAAGGGCCTGACCTCAAGCACCGGTTGTCTGCTGCTAGTAGCACGCAAGTGTCCTGACAGTGTTTTAGCTTTCAGAGAAAAGAGTAAACCTATGCAATAGAACTGAAATACAGACAGCTGCACAATGGGAGTTTTTGCTTGTTTCTGTACTTCTATATCCACAGTGACAACTAGTAATGTTCAATATTAAAATTCTACTTAAGTAAAACATTTTTATTCTTCCAAGTTCCTCAGATTTAGAATAATTTCCAAGTGCTGGACAAGTCTCTGCATTATATTCTCAAGAGACAGATGATTTACAAATGAGTCTATCTTGCAGCACAAAGTAGGTTCCTGAGCCAGAAAGGCCTTCCACTATCTGTACAAACTGAGCTAAGAGTTAGCAACACAGTACAACCGCTTTGGGAAAGAGATCTTCCTGTGCAAAATACAAGCCAGTGCATCCTTCTTGTGAAAGATACACGCCTAAATCCCAGGCGACTTGAATGAGTTGTCAACAGTTGGCAATATTACTGCTAGAGAATAACAGAAAAATGTATGTCAGAAATCCCTTGCGTGATTTGTACACAGCTCAGATTTTCTTAATTAATAGTACATAGAAGAAATTGAAAACAGTGAGGCAAGAATGTAATCCATTAGACATTTACCTAGAATACGTATAGAGTCCAGCAGGATGTGAACTAAACAAAATTAAGCAATATATCAAATCTAATAGGTGCACTTGGCTGAAGATTTCCCATTAACATTCGAATATCCAGACGTTCATTCCTTTCCATTTTTTTTTTGCTCCTTTCAGTATCAAGAAAAAGGAAGAAATTTCTTCCTATTTCCACTTTGTTCTGAAGAAGTGATATAGTTGTTTAAATGCTACATCACTAAAAACAGAGCAAAAAGTTGCTTCAAATAATTTGGGAAGTCAGTTGTGATCTCAGAATATTCTATCAGATAAAGAAAACAAATTAAAAAACAAACAAAAAAAACCCCACCAAAAATACTAACAAGGCTTTTGACCTTAGATTCCCCCCTTATATTTGTTCTACATTTAACTGTATGTTAGTGTTTTACACTTTCTGTCTTAGACGGTAATTCAGAAAAGTACAAATTGAAAACAGTACATGTGATAAAGTTAATATAACTCCACCCACTGGCTGACTCTGGAATGTCAATTTCAGCAATACTGCCCAAGTAAATCCTGGTTCTTTCCTTTTCAGTCCACTGATTAAACACTGTCAGCAAAAACTGCCCACTCACTAAGAGATCGTAAGAGAAATATTATACTAGTCTGTTTCTTACTAGAACCTTTAAATACTGGGAATTCCCAGCAGAAGTGACTGAAGACCTGATCAAGAACGTATATATGCCAGATTTCACCCACAGACATTTAAGTCATTATGCTCTAATAAAGTCTGTATTAAAACTAAACGCAGCCTGTTCCCAGTAGGCATAAATTCAAACTTTCTACTTTCCTTTAAGTGGAACATCAATTCTAACAGTCCAACAGTTAGAGCATAATTAGCAGAACATACATTTTTATTTGACTCCCTTCAGCTATAACAGTACTTACGTGTATACACATGCATACTGTCCAACTGTCTGACAGAACATTGTATTACTAAGGCAATGCAGGCAAGTGCAAGTGCTCTCAGTTCACTTCTTTTATTTTTTTTTCTCCCAATTTTGAGTACAAGTTTACTGTCAGGGAAAAATAAAAGGCTTTAAAAGCCTATCATTTTTAAAGCTGTATCAGATATAGTTCAGTTAGTTCAGTACAAATACACATTTTTATGATGTTAATGAAGTGACACAAATGTGAATAAATTGGCATGAACATGCTTTGGTACATCTAAAAGCTTTAAGACACAGTTTCTTTTTACTTATCCCATAGTCATTAATTTGAATACCAGTGAAATCTGTGCAGAACACAGATAATTAGATACTATGGTGACAGAACAAACTGAGTTGTCTTACGTATATGAACCTGTGTAGATAGATATTTTCATTTGTTCCTTCACTTGCTACTAAAGCTTATCACTTCCTCTGTGCAGTAGGCCAGTCAGCATACTTTAGAAAAAATATTAGGAAGTTGAATATTATTAAGTACCTACCTGAGAGCTTCATGAGGAGCTCAGACGCTGCCTTGACTGATATGTCCTGCCTCATCATATTTGCCTGTGCTTCCTGTGGCTTGAGTTTCTCCTTAGGCGCACTGGGAGCTGAGGCTTCAGATTCCTGGCTGAACACATAGCTGGACTGAGACAAGGTTGAACTTGCAGCTTCTTCATCCTTAGGCTCATCTTTCACTTTAAACTTTGGAGTCAAGGGCTCTTTTTGATTTGCAGCTGTCAGAAGAAGGAAACAAGCTAGATTTAACAAGGTGTCTAATATATAATCATAGAACAACTAGTAGCAGGAAGAAACAACAACCTAAAAAATGCTACTGCAGGTACTGGAAGCAAGAATGTTAAACAGCATTCAAAGCTGCTTCATTCAAGAGGTAAACACCTCAATCTTTTGTACCAAGGGACAGTTTTGAAACACAAAAACTGCATGTTACCAGAGTTCAAGAAAACATTCAACTTCTCTTTCTTTTGTCCCTACTCCAACAAAAAGCATCCCACAATGCCATTGGTTTGTACATCTTCCATAGGCTGGGTGGAAGTTCAAATACCATCACACTTACGGGCAAATTTGGCAAAGCCCATGGGCGCTACATATTGAGATCTTAAGAGTGCGAAAAAGAGACAAGAGATGAAGGTAGAAAGATCAGAAAACTAAGAGGAGTATAAAGAGAAAAAGAACTATAAAATCCTCGGTCCTAAAAGGTGGTATCTTAGTTAAGAACAGACGGATATTTATTAGACAACTCTGCACTGGTAGATGCTATCAGAGGACTGTTTCAAGTTCTACATCCATTAAAAAAAGAAAGCAAGCAAGTTTAAAATAACCTTTTCAAATACTACGCCCATGTAGTGATGCATCCTTTGCACTACATTTGGCCAAAGGGATAAAACCAAGAACACCTCTTAGACAATACTTCCAGAACCAGGCAAAATAAATTCATCAGTTGACTGCATGACTAACAGGAGGCTAACCAAGTTGCATTATTTTTCACCACTTTTTATTTTAATTCTTTATTTCTGACCAGGAAGAGAAACTTCCTCTCCTGTCAGGTGTGGCGTTTTCTTTTACGAAATTTCACTTTGAATTCCCAGAAACACAGGGCAGATGACTCCTTCAATGCTCTAAACTGATGAGCTTACATCTTTCCCACTCTCTAAACTTTCATCTCCACAAATACTAAAGACAGAGCATCATCCCCTTTTTGCTCTCTAAGCTCTCTCACCATCCACTTTGCTACTTTTCTCTCCTACGTGTTCCTTCTTCCACATGATATTCCACTGTCTACCTTTATGACTCCTGTCAAACTTCTCTCAGACCACACAGGAAGGAAGCACCCCACAACACTTTTTACTGGACACAACAGGGTATTAGAATCAACATATATTGCCTGCTGCAGGAAGCTGTTTTACAAACATGTGACATGGACAGTAAAAGCTGAGCAAATGGCATACTATCATAGAATCATAGAATCACAAGGTTGGAAAGGACCTACCAGATCATCTAGTCCAATTGTCCTCCCATTACCATTGCTACCACAAGCTACTAAACCATATCTCGTAGCTCCTCATCCAGGTGCCTCTTGAACACTGCCAGGAACGGCAACTCCACCACCTCCCTGGGCAGCCATTCCAGTGCCTGACCACTTTCTGAGAGAAAAAGTTTTTCCTTATGTCTAATCTAAACCTCCTCTGGTACAACTTGTGGCCATTTCCTTGGGTCCTGTTTGTTGCCTGGGAGAAGAGGACAAACCCCTTCTCATCACAACCTCCCTTCAGGAAGTTGTAGAGTTGTAGATACTATGGGGACAGTAACACCCAACAGAAGGCGCAGGTCATACCAACTCATATTCTGGCAAAGGTCACTGGTTTAAGCCCTTGATTTATTTCCTCTTCCACTTCACTGTTTCCTATCTACTCTCTGGCTTCTCACTTTCCTGGCTTATTTCCTAAGATACTCTCCTTCTCAGCAGTTCCCCCAGAATCTGACTCCTAGAATATCTGAAACCTAGAGTATCTGAATTCCTGCAGCCCATTTAAAATGCCCACCATCAAGATTAAAGTGGTACAAACTGCATACATGTATGCAACATGTACACACGCACTGGCACTATTTGCTGTTTCAGAAGCAAAAATCAGTTCATACATGTAGTTTTTAGTATGAACAATAAGCAGTTTTACCAGTAATAAACCAATCTTAACTTTATCAAGGTATTTAGAAAAAAAAAGTCTATCTCCTTTCTATCTCCTTTCTATGTCATCTTTTTAGCTCAGTCTGTTCCAGAGGTTGACCTGATGTGATGAATTTTCACCGAAGAAAAACCAAAACCAACCCTTTTCTGCTGCACTACCTTCTGCAGTCTTTCCTCTTTAAAATAAGCCACTCTAACTGCTGCAAATATGAAAAATGCCTCCACCAGGAGCAGAGTGCAACTGTTACAGAGCATTCTTCCTGAACTTCCACAGACTCTGGAGAAAAATCTTTTGAATGTATTCATTTCAAGAAGGCATTAACTTAAATTGCAGCAGAAAATAAAGGAAGCATGATTCTGAGTGAAGAACTGAGTGAAGCATATGCACCAAGAACAATCCTTAACCAGTGCAGACTGCTACGTTTCTGCCCGTGAAATGAATTAGGCAGAGGAAGCACTATAGATCTGGGCAACAGACAATTTTCCTATTTAAAAGACAGAGTTGATACTGAACATACATATGTTGTGGTTTGGTGATTTTTCTTTTGTGATCAGTATTCCACATCAGAACATCATGTGAACCAGTAGGAGTTAAAGAGTTAATGTTCTGGTTCCGTTTACTGCCCCTTATGGGCATGTGGAGTATCCTGATGGGAGGAGAGGTGCGGCTTCCCTGGGGAGGACTTGGCGCGAAGAGGAAGTGGGGGTGGAGCTCCGGACCGGACCG
>JACDJE010002445.1:38826-55097 GCA_016647715.1 Pavo muticus
TGGACCAAAAAGTAAAGACACTGCAAAGAGCAAATATTCAAATCTCTGCCAATAAAAATAAAATTAAAATAAAAAGCTGTATGTTTTATTATCTCATCCAAATGGCTCATGGGCTATGAGCTAGGCCACAATGTAACATTACAAATTGGACTTGGATCTGCAAATGCTGCATCCCAGCAGCATCCTTGGGTGCTAATAAGATCATTTGCTGGTGCAGAGATAGGAATATGTGCATACTCACAGATTTGGAGCCATATGCTCGAGTTCTTTCTGTTTTGTTTTGTTTTCTCCCAAAGAGCACAATTTTTCCCTCTTTTCTACTCAGGCATTTTTACTGACAGAAGTGTCTTATTCTTCACTCTGATCTCTCTTTCCAGTTTCCAAGGCTTTCTTCTCGAGGGGTCACAGCAATGCAGAGGTTAAGTTTCCTCCCTATGCAGAGAGGCACTAGAAATACTTGAGAGCTGTCAACAATTTCAATTGGAAACTTCCTTTCACAGTGGAGGACCCTGCATGTCAAAGCAAGCTGTTCAGCAGCTTGAATTCAGCCTACTTGATCCAGCCTGTTTACCTCTTAGGATTGCTTGCAGAGTGGGGGTTTGCTCTGCACTTAATGCTGGCCTATCCTTAAAATGTTGCCTAGTCTGGTAGTGCAGGTGCATGATTCCTTCGGTGACTGCACTAAAAACAGTAAATTTAAATGTGATTCTGTCAAATGAAGATGCACCATTTCTCTACATGGCTTATTCTGATTCCCATGTAAGATCATTGCAACCAATTATTACTATTCCTACTGCCCTAATCCTAAATATTAAGGAAAACAGCATTCTCCAGTGCAGAAATGACAAACTCTTTCTCCTTTTGCTCTCACATTTGAGCCAAAGGGTTTCAGACCCTGATCCAGTGCAAGGTTAAGTAATATTCCTCAAGTTAAGGATGTGAGCCAGTCAGAGTCCTCACTTCTTGGGACTGAGAGCTTAAGTATTACCTTGGATAGTAATTCCAAATAAGATGCAAACCAAGGTTCTGTTGTTTCGTAACATTAATTCTTTAACAGTAAACATCTATTTACATAAGCATCCTAATAAGTTTGCTACTCCATTTAAATTTCAAGTTTTGCATTGGTACAAAGCAAGCTTCTTTGAATTTTAATGATGTTATCTACCATACTTCACAATTATAATAGTGCCATCTTAGCTACCTTCTTTATTGCAATCTTAACATCAGCCATTAAAATCATATGAGCCACTAGTTTCAACACAACTGGTTTTTGCAAGAGGTAATAGGTGGTAGCAAGGTGGGAGCCTTTTTTTCTAAGTCTCTACATCACTTGGTGAAACAAGGAGCTAAACAACTCCTGCCATGGGATGTGCTTTCTCTGTTGTATTGGCCAAATCAGTTTAGTTTCTGTTTGTGTTGTTTTATTAATCTAAGCGTCTAATATATGTGTCATATATAAGCTCACTGCTCTTGAAGATAAATTCATTTGCCTCATGCCCAGTGCCATTTTTGATATCTTGAATTATCTATCTACCCAAGATGTTTCTGTGGGCTTGGTGGATATAATGCAGGATCAGTAAGGACTAAGAGCCATCTGGAACAGCAACTGGCTGACATGCAACTTAATCTAGAACATTTGAACAACCCCAGACATGGAATATTGGTGGGAAGGTTCAACATCTACTGCTGTACCATCAACATCCACCTCTGATGTCATGGGCCAACATACTAAAATAGGAAGCTTTACTTTTGGAGCAGCCCACATAGATTAGTTTGTCTAATCTCTCCATTAATATTGTTTTGTGACTTGTGTTAACAAGGGAATATATGGGAATATATAGGGAATATATATGCAACTGGCCAAATCCCAGTCAGAGCGTCATGATGGCTAATTAATAATATCTTATATTTTTTCTCCTAGATTTTAGGCTGGAGGAGTGGTAGAGAGAATTTAAATAAGTAACTCAGTCATTTCTTTGACTGTCAGCAAATCATTTCTTTTGGAGCACTGCAAGAGTGGAAAGATTAGTGTTCTACTGTTACAGTATTACTCCAGCAATAAAATATAAAGGTAAGTTGCATTCTGTTGTCCTTAAGCAAAACTAATCAGGAAATAATGATAATAATAATAATATTTATTAAAATTACCTTATGTAATGACTTGTTCTTTAATCCTTCCTTTTCTCATACTAGGATATTAAGCTATCATGTCAAATTCTGGATATACTTGTTTCTCTTCCTTGAGCAGGCAGAAAGCCTGCAAATAACAGCATTAGGTTACGATTTGAAATTAGGTTGGATGAATATAAGCTAAAGATCTAAATCACCTCTTATTTTCATCTACTGTAACATTTCCTTAGCAGCAACACTGTGGATATGATCCTTCTCCCATCTCCATGCACGATTTATTTCATATGTTCTTGCTGTGCTTTTAGAGTGAAGATTCATTATTAATTGTGGGCACTTAGGTGCTTGCTATTAAAGTGATATAATGCATGTTTCCCTGGGTGTCTCATCACAGCTCTAGGATGTAAGAAAGAGTTACATCAGAAAGACAAAATCAAATTTCCCCTTCATTGTCTCTTGTCTTTTCTAGTCCTCATTCCCTTGTCCCTCTAAAGAATACAGAAGTGTTTGATATAGCTTTCAGTGGAATATCACAGAGTAACATCCCAGTGCTCCATGTGCACAGAAAGAGAAGAGTTAAGACACTTTAGAAGAAGATTTAAATCAGCCAGCAAGCTGAGTAAAGAGCTGCCAAGAGCTTCCCGACAGTGGTTCTACATATTGAACAGGTGACAAGTCCCGAATTCTTCCTCTGATAAGCCTTTCTTTGCATTTGAAGGAGACACTTCTGCTCACAGGGAAGTTAGAGTTCAGAGCTTCCTTCTGCAGGTAGATCCCTCTGATCTCTCCTTCAAACAATTGAACAAGATAACAGACCCCTCTTTCAAAGCATGTAGTGAAGGAGAGAACAGAACTGCTCATGAGTTAGAGACTCACAGAGCAAGAAGAGGGAGTCCTAGGCTGAAGTTCCTTCTCGTGCTATGTCCAGGCGCCTCTTGGAGATGTCCCTGGCAGCTGCCATCTGAGCAGAGATATTTTCCACCCATCAGAGAAGAAATCTGTGGTGTAGAGAGTGCATAAAGATTACAGCATTCTCCTTTGATGGAATAGAGAAGACTCTGTCTCTGTTCCAAGAAACAGTTAGTTATCATTTTGCATGCAATAACCATGGTATGAAAAAAAAAAAAAATGTGACAAGAATACTTTCAGACTTGCAAATCATAAAGCACTTTAAAATGGGAGAATGCACTTCATAGGAAAAAGAACGGTCTAGCCAGAAAAGATCTAGATTACAAAATGAGGGAGTTGGGTCAGTCTCTAATTCAGGATCCTTGGCAAAGAGATACTCCATTAGTAATGGTGGCATTCATGTTTTAAGTCTGTTCTGACAAGAAACACAAATAAATAACCAAGCCAGACTTAGTCATAAATCATTCACGTAGTCAGTTTAGTGCTCTGACTGAGAGATTGCTAGACTACAGCACAAATAAGGCTGAATCCCCTCCGCAAGAAGCCTCTGTAGCACTTCAGAATGTTTTATTCCCTAGAAAAGTGAATTTGGAATAGGAATAAGAAATGACTCAAGGCACATCCTTAGCCTCATACCAGCGCTACCTCAAACAGAATATTTAGAGTATTTAGAATATTCATTCCCAGTGAGCACAGTGATTGTGTTATAGCAGTACGTGGTACACTTCCTTCTGCCTAGAAACAGAATTCCTTGGTTGTGTTATATGCTCTATACTGATAACAGATGGTGGTAATTTTTTTTCTCTAGCCTCAGTTGAATAGTCCTGTGTTTTGGAGAACGAGTTCTGTAGTGTTATTTCTGCAAACCACAAAGTCATGAAGGCTTTTTTCAAACTGAATGGAATATATATTTTTTTCTCCCTAGGAAGTTTGACACTGTTTTAGCGCGGAACTCAATAAACCTTTATCTGACAGCTGCTATGATTATTTTTTATCTTAAGCCATCATTTATTAACTGAACATATCTGACCAGCTTAAATGACATTCTTTTGATATTTTTTTACATGTGTTCCGGTCTCTTTTTTAATATGTATCCTAGGAGATAACGGCAGTCTATAACATTTTCAAAAGTCAAATCATTTTATATATATCACATGGGAAACATTTATGGTAGATGGCATGATAGAAAATGAACCTTGTTAGAGCATCACGTTAGGTAATTACAGTTTGAAATATGTACAGGATTATCCCCCATAGATGATTAACCTACTTTTAAAGGGTGATAGGTGTTATTAATTGACCTGTTCACTGAACTCTAGAAGGTGTTTGGGAAAGTGCATATACCACAAATTATGCTTCTACCTCATTAATCATCCAAGTCTCCTTCATGACTCGGTAGAAGTGGAAATCAAAAGGCTAACAGAAGACCTATTCTTTTATAGGCCCACAGATATATTACAATAAATAAATTGTCCAGGGCACAGTTCAAAAATAAAGTGGCCTTTCTCTGTTTCCTGTCAGATTTAACTGTTTCTCCCTTCCCACTTCTGTTTTCTTCAGTAGAGCTGCAGTTTGCCGCATTGCTTTGTTTCCTTGCAAAAAATCTATCCCCTCCATTTCAGGTCTCCCCTTGCTTTAACCCTTTTCATCCTTCTTGTATTGTATTCTCATTTGTGTCCACGTGCCACGTAATATTAACCGAGGTTTTGTATCTGGAGCACTGAGCTTTTCCAACCAGTTGCATTTGATGGTTCTCAGTGTGCAAAAAGTGGAGGGAAAAGGGGGAAGGGGCAAAGAGCATATGTGTACAAGTGCATAGCTGTCTACATCATCTCAAGGCATTTGGTATAGGGTGCCCATATGCTCCCCCATGTACAGTTACTTTGTTAATGCATACCTTTCCACGTGCACTTTCAGAAGTAAAGTGTAACCACTCAAATGTATAATAGATAAGGAAAAGACAGCAGACTGAAACTAATTGAGCTATTCCTCCAGCAGAAATGCAAGAGAAGGGGTTATTAATATTCTTCCTAGAGGCTTTGGATGTGCTCCAGTATTTGATGAGAAATCTGCACCTGTATCCTTTGTGAATATTTAAAATGAACCTCATTGTGGTGTCAGGACACAGACTTTTGTTCTGTTTGTTCTGCTAATGGGTTTTAGCTTCATCAAGTAATGTTCAGCATGAGTTCTTCTAAAAGATGCCTGTATGGTTAAACTATGGTAACACAAATGATGAGTTAAAGACTTGATTGAATACTGAGCATTACTTATGAAATAATCATGACTTTGAGATGATGGATAGACTTGATTCCCTGAATTTCCAACTGAGATTTTCAGCAGGAGCTTCATTAGATAGACAAGGGTTGAGCCTGTTTTAATCCAGATACAAATGAATTTGAAAAAACGTTCCAACTTAAAATTTTGGATCTGAATAATTTAGATCGCCTGATTGCTCCCCTGGCTAATATCTTCGTTCTTGTTTTGATGGTGGAAATGAGTGGGAGTGTTGAATTGTTGTGCTGAGTTTAAATAACTTCAGGAAACTTTCCCATCTAATCACAGAAAATCAAATTTATACGTTTTGAAGATGAGCAAAATGGTACAATTGTGTCAGGAGAAAATATGTTTGTCTGAAAGCCGATTCTTTTCTACAAACATAGCACAAGGAGCTTATTTGCATAGATCATAGAATCATAGAATCATAGAACGGCCTGGGTTGAAAAGGACCATAATGATAATCTAGTTTCAACCCCCCTGCTAAGTGCAGGTTCACCAAGCACCAGACTAGGCTGCCCAGAGCCACATCCAGACTGGCTTTGTGGGACGTCCACAACCTCTTTGGGCAACCTGTTCCAGTGTGTCACAACCCTCTGAGTGAAAAACTTCCTCTTAATCTAACCTAAACCTCCCCTCTTAGTTTAAAACCATTCTCCTTTTTCCTATCACTATCCACCCTCGTAAACAGACATACCCCATCCTGTTTATATGCTCCTTTCAAATACTGGAAGGCCGCAATAACATCTCCCTGGAGCCTTCTCTTCTCCAAGCTGAACAATCCCAGTTGCCTCAAGCTTTCTTCATAGGAGAGGTGCTCCAGCCCTCTGATCATCTTAGTGGTCCTCCTATGGACTCATTCCAAGAGCTCTGTGTCTTTCTTGCGCTGGGGGCCGCAGGCCTGGACATGGTACTCCAGATGGGGCCTCACAAGAGCCGAATAGAGGGGGACAATCACCTCCCTCTCCCTGCTGGCTACTCCTCTTTTAATGCAGAGCCCTCTGAACTTATACAGTATACTCATATAAAAAATAATGTATAAATATCAAGTACAATCTACTGAACTCTAAAAGTGATTATAAGCACTGCAACGTAAGTATTGTCAGATGTTATTCAATATAATTTCTTATATTACTTGTTTATCTAATAGTTTCTTAGTACAAAATAAACTGATTGCTCTCAGCATCCAGAGCTCCCTAGGAACTCTGCCTTCACTGGTAGGCTGGAATCAGTCTCCACCCTACTTTACTTCATTCTTGTCTCTTTGCATCCTTCAGTCATTGAAGTCATTAATAAATAAATAAATTAATTAAATAAATAAAATTAATGACTTCAAGGGCCAGAATCCCTGACCAGAAATGTTTGAAGTCTGTTGGCTATTGTACTGTCTTTTCAAACACATTTGAAATGTACCAAGTTCAAAAAAAGTTTAAAAACCTGGTCAACCCTTTTGGAATCACTGTCTTTGCAAGACTGTGAACTTCAAAATCAGCACAAAACCAGTGACACTGTTGTCCATGCTAGAAAAAAATAGGTGTGACAAACCCCTTTGAGGATATCAGCCTAAGTTAGAGATTGTCTTCTGTAGCGCTTTTCTGAGTATAGTCCATGGATTTACCTTTCCATTCAAAACTTTCAGGAAAAGAAGGAGAATGGGGAAAACACCATCTGAGTTCATTTTTTCATTTTTGGTGCAATTCTGCAAGCAGGTATGTTGATTTTTTTTGTAATCTTTCCTACTCTAGTTTGGATATTACAGTAAGATAGAATTCTTCAGATTTTTTATTGGGAAAATACGACCATTCCAAACTTCTACCCCCTACTTGCCAAAATCAGATGTTATGATGGATTTTGACCATTAAGTCACCTAGTCAGTGAAATGTAGTGGAAACCACAGGATTACACCCATAATTCTTCATATGCTGAAGAACGCAATTAATTATTTTCGGTTCAGAGATCTTCCATATTTGAAGTTATTTCTCTCTTTCAGCTAAGAGCCTGTTGAGCACAAACTGTGTGGGATACGTGCGGATGTGTATATGTGTGTTTCTTGAATCCAATTCAAATTCAGCTTGCTTTAACTTCAGATTTATTTCTATGTTTACACAAGTTTGTATCTTGAGAGGCACAAGCCTGTGTAATGTAAGCTTTGCAAAGGTTCAGACAAAGCTTTTCTAACAAACTGTAAATCAGCACATAGCTCTGCCCATTCAACAGAGAAACCATGATGAGAAGCAGAAACATAAGAGAAAGAAGCCTAAAATCAAAGGCTTGCTTTGACACTTGCATGTAAAGTACTACTGTGATCTTCTGCTTTGTCTCTCCCTTTCATTGAATGTGGTTGTATAATGATATCTGATTTATTTTACCCACAGATCACCCAATAGCAATGAAGTGAGGTCTATAATTATGCCTGTGTTATGTATAGAAGAATTCAAAGGAATGGAAATGAAATGATGCATTGAGATGTGTGCCTCTAGAAGAAAATGCACATAAGCACGTACATTCCTGTGAATAACTCCGTTGTTTGAGTTTATTCGTATTTTCTTAACTTCCTCATGACCTGTGCAACCAGGTTAGAAGTGCTCTAAACTTCAAATTTTCATTTAACACAATAGTTCTTAGATTATTTTTAATGGAAATTTCCTTGTGGTGGATCTGGAGACACACTGTATTTCCAACCCTAGTGTGAAATCTAACAAATATAAATATACTTAAAATTGCTGTTAGAGCCACATTCTACCGTGGATTTTCAACAAGAATAAAAAAGACCACACAATAAGAAGAGGTGAGCTGGAACTCAGCTGATATCACAGATAAGAGAATTACTAAGGTGAGTTTGGAGCCTCGCTACCACGAATTGTGTGATCATAACTGTCCCTTCTTGAATGTATGTAGATAATGGACTAATAAGAGAGCTCCTACTATTGCTATTATATCTGATGGCTAGGCATAAAGCTATTCTGACATTCCTGATCAACAGATGGCAGATCATTGCTTCATGAAGTATAAGGTCATTTATGGATTGTGCTGGACAAATATTGGTGAGAATCTTTACAAGAAAAGCCAGAAAGAAAAATTGGCTGCAGAGAGATAGCATCATTCTTTATCACCATCATTCTTCATTTTCCTTCGGAAAGAGAAAAAACCTGAGACAACAGAAAAGAAACTGCAAATGAAATGCAATATATAAAGATAGTCAAGGTTTTCAGCAACATGAAACAACACCTAATTTGATTTTTGCCAAGCACCCATTGCTTCTCAGTCTGAGCACTACTCCCAGAAAGTTTTCCCTGGAATTTAGACTTTGTAGGAGAAGTATAATGAAAGAGCGGTAGTTCCAACTTAATAGCAGTAAGACGGGAGAGGAGAGGAGAGGAGAGGAGAGGAGGGAAGGGAAAATGGAAAGAAAAAAAAAAGATAATTTTATTTATATATTTGGAAACAATCTTTAAAATCTAGATAAATTATAATTTTGTAATTTAATTTTCCAGTAATTACTTGGTTGTAATCATTTAATTAAATGTGCATTGAAATGTTCTGATAATGTAAAGGGTAAATGATAAAATTCCTTTGCAAATAGAAAGGTAATATTTTCTGGGATTTAAAAATACTTTTCAATTTCCGTCTATTGATCTTTCCAGTAAAAATCTGACTAATGTCAGCATACACAATAGGAGAAGTAAGATATACAGGAAGAAATTATATTTTGGTCTGAGTAATTGATGTAGTCAAGAAAAAGTGAACTACTTTGTAGGCACGGAAACCTCTTTCAGAACTAAAATAGAAACAGTCCTCTTCAGGTTTTGTGATTATTAACTTAGTCATTTCTAGGATACCAGTCCATTTTTTCATTATTAAACCTCAAAATTCTTAGACTGGAAGTGTTTGGGGATGGTATGATTTGACTTTAATATGCTGCTACAGTCCAGTGTATTCCAAGGTCTAGCTTATTTTATTGCAAATAATGATGTGCAACTCACGATTTCTCCTTGTTTCAAATCTTAAATAATTATCATCACAAACTAAATAAATAAATAAATTAATTAAAAGGCTGAAGTTAAAAATGTCCTGAACAAAGTAAGAGAAAAGACTACAAACAGTTTTTTCTAATTCTGTTTATCAATGTTTTAAATTGTCCAGGTTAATGTATATGTAAATATATATTGTTACAGTACACAAATACTGCAGCTATTATAGTACATTTTTCACAAAGCTGCAATTTGTGTGTCATCATCACATTACTTGAAGAGTAAAGCCAAAGTTGCAACTGCAGGAGTCAATTTTTTCGTAACAGAACAATGCCCTCAGAGCAATTAGGCAGAAGAATTTTTAAGTCCGGTTGTTGTCATAAGCCGGCACTGGGAATACATACATTTGAATGAGCAGATCCCTTTCCTAAACTGATACAGGCAAGTTAACACTACGTTGCACCTGACTGATGAGCATCTGATCTTGCAGATCATGGATAATGCCTCTTATTTGTCCTGCTGCTACCCTAAAAGGCCATGGCTTGAATTTACCTAGAACCAGATCCTACTCAAAGTCTAAAGCAATGAAATTGCTTTTTCACTCAGAGGGTGCTGAAGCACTGGAACAGGTTTCCCAAGGAGGTTGTGGATGCCCCATCCCTGGAGGCATTCAAAGCCAGGCTGGATGTGGTTCTGGGCAGCCTGGTCTAGTGGTTGGCAACCCTGTCCATGTCAGGGAGGTTGAAACTAGATGATCTTTGAGATCCTTTTCAACCCAGCCATTCTATGACTCTATGATTCTATGATTCTATGATTCTACGCAATACATTTGTTGTCAATAAACTTGGTAAATTAGAAGATTAAAGGTATGGGGGAAAAAGAAAAAAGTATTTTATCTATGATGCAGTTCATAATGCATTGCTTAAGAATAGAACATAATTACAATTAGTAGTATAAGTATCAGAGAAGTTTTGCCTCGAGGCTTTAAGTGCCACATATGATTACATTAGTTTTTGTTATTCTTTAAAATCAAGCCTATAAATCATAAGTAAACTATGACACTCCTCTGACTTCAGACTTGTTCTGCTCCAGGACATTTTATGGTGTTGAAAACGTCATCACTTATTGTTAAACTCCACTGAGCATCCAGAAAAGTCCAAAACAGAAAAAACCTATGAATTGCTAGACTTTGTCTATGTAGAATATAGTGCTGACTTCGCCACATACATTTTATCACAGTGTGAGAGTTAACTCTATCATGTCTTATATCTGAGCGAGAAAGTAAGTAAAAGCATTATCAGATTCAGGTATTAATGTACTAACCAAAAAAGGGAGAGATTGTCTTTCCTGTCATCACCAGATTGCTCAAGTGTAACTTCACCATCCCAGGAGCAGTACTGATACAGATACACCTCCAAAAAATAAGAGCTTGGGATATGTTCTAAAACACATCAAAATGATTCCTGCCAAAAAGTATTTCTGAGTTAAATGAACAACTTTTAAATAATGTGATGATTTCAGGGACATTTTTAGTGATGTGAAGAACTGGAGCATAAGTTTCATTTGGTTGTGATTTAATTGGGCTTCAGTAACTAAGCCTAAGCCTGATTTTCTTCATGTGATAGGAGGAACAGCTGGGTGAGGGTTAAGACATGATATAAACAAAATGCTTCTTTTCACTAACCTTGATTTTTGTTTTCCTCTAAATTTTCAAGGCTTATCATTAAATAGAATTTGGGCTTATTTATTGCTATTGTTCAGTGGGAAGAGAATATGAGAATTTAAGAACCAGCCATCTCAATACAAAACACAGCACAGATAAACTGGTTGATAACTAAATGTTGACCATTACTACACTTCTCAGTGTGACAGTATGTGACTTCTCAGTATGACACTTATCAGTGTCATACACTTACAACAGCTAAAGATGGATTAAAGGGCTGTTATTTCTTTTCCCCGCTCTATGAGTCTATCCTTGTACTGAACCCATTTTTATACTCATTATGAAACCACATCAGTGGCTGAGCAGCTGAATTCAAAATACTCCACTCTCCAACAGGTGCATTGCAGAAACTAATAACCCTGGCCATTGCTAATAAAATATAGTTGTAAAGTAATTTGCTTTTCAGGAAAGAGACACAATCAACTGCATGGTCACGTGTGTGCTCTCTGTATTAACAGTGCATGGTTTTGAAGCAAAAGAATGATTAAAAATGCGATGTTCTGAATGCTTGCAAATTACTTTTTGACTAGCTTGTTCTTCCTGCTTAACATATCCCTCTGAACAGCAAGTCTTCTAGAGTGGTGCATGAGGAGGAAAGGAGGAAAATGAATTAAAACAAGACTTTTTGTGACTCTGGGCAACTCTTTGGGTTTGACTCTGTGCTGTGTTTCCGCTTACTTGGGAATTTTGTATATTCAGCTCCATACAGCCCTCTTTCAGCCTCACTCTACTACACACTCCCACATGATTTCAGAGTGCGTGTTCCTGGAGGATTAGTTCTTCTGAAGATTTCACTGATTTATTGTTCGTACATGTGTGGCTCCCCTGAAGGTTTGTGCTAGAGACTAATCCCTGCCAAGTAGTTCTGCCTCAGTGTGCTATGAGATACCCAGAGGGTGGGCATCCACGCAAAGCCTTGACCCCAGCACTGTTCGGCTTCCCTGCTGTGTGCAGATCCTCACCACTCAGGACCGCCCAGCATGTGAAGGTTATATGGAAGCAAGACTGCTTTCTAACGTCAAACCCAGCCTCCACTGAACAATCTATATTTAGATTATTACATGCAATTGCCACATCTTTCAAGAAACCTGTTGTTAAAAATGATCTCTGTGTGCAAGACAAAGTCTATTCTCATTACTAATCAACCTAAGAAGATAAGAGACTTCATAGAAGCCATAAAAAAGACTGTAAAAACGTCATGATTGAGTCCTTATCAATTCCTAATTTTCATGTCCTTGGCTCTTCCTCTACCCTTCTACTAATCAATCATTAAAACAGTGGTGTGTGGAGGTCCTGGTAACCATTTGACCTGTTCTCATCAACTTTGCCCTCTCATGAAACTTCTCAGTCCTCTGCAATTTGTGTGGATCAATACAGCAGAAAGGTCACAAAAGCACCAAAGGGAGATGCCAATCAGAGAGATGTCAAAAGAAAAAGAAAGTTTGACAATATCAAGATCAATCAGGGGCTGTTCAGGAGAACTTGTCAGTTGTGATTAATGGCACACTGTGCATTGCTGTCATTTGGAAAATGCTTTAGAACTTTTTAGATCACTCTGTAGCAAAATTGAGTTTAGCCTTCTTTGTCATTTGAAATTTAGTAGTCAGAGATTCCAAAGTGGGTCAGCTAAACTTTTTTCTTAGCAAACAGAAGGTTGATGGCTAGTTGAGAAAAACTCTCCAAGTTGTGTTGGATTATACAGGAAAGAGTCCAAGATCGGCCTTGAATATCTCCGGAGAAAGAGATACCACAACGACGCTGTGCAGTCTGTTCCAGGGCTCTGTCACCTTCACAGTAAAGCTCTTTCTCATGTTCAGATAGAACTCCCTGTGTTCTAGTTTGTGCCCATTGCCCCTTGTGCTGTCACTGGGCGCCACTGAACAGAACCTGGCCCCGTTTACTTTTACGTATTTATGCACATTGATAAGATCCCCTCACAGTCTTCACCAGACTAAACAGTCCTTGTTCTCTCAGACTTTCCTCATGAGAGAGGTGCTCCAGTCATGCAAATATCTTTGTGGCCCTCCACTGGACTCTCTCCAGTAGTTTCAGAACTGGACACAGCACCCCAGATATGGCCGCCCCAGGGCATAGTAGAGGGGGAGGATCACCTCCCTCGACCTACTGGCTACCCTCTTTTTAATACACCCCATGACACCATTGGCCTTCCTTGGACTCAAGGCCATGCTACTGGTTCATAACTAACTGTGGATCTGTTGTCCACAGATCCCTCTTCACAGAGCTCCTTTTCATCGGGTCAGCCCCTAACCTGTACTAGTGCATGTGGTTATTCCTCTCCAGCTGTTGGACACTACACTTGCTCTTGCCAAACTTCATAATGTTCCTCTCCATCCAACTCTCCATTCTGAATGGAAGAACAGCCTTCTGGTGTATCTGCTATAACTCCTAGCTTTGTATCATCTTTAGATGATACTAAGCCACTTCTTCAAAGCCTTCTCAGCACTATTCTGTTCTGTTAGTGTGCATTTTTTTTATAGGGAAGGGAGTATCCATATCTTTTTCCTTGGAAATTCTGTGCCACGGTTGAGAACAGAGCCAAGTTGAAAGTATTCACTGGCACCATCCACATGGATACATCTTCCCACTACTTTTTAAGAAGCTGTACTTTGGATCCTTTTGCTACTGGAAGAAAAATGTCTAGAAAACTCAGATGCCCTTTTTTTTTATCAGGCTCTGTGTTTTTGTTTGTTTGTTTTATGTTTTTTGGGTTTTTTTTTTTTGTATTTATTCATTTATATGTTTGTTTTCAATTTGAAGTGTAAATAAGTGTATTTCTTCTATGAATGGGAGCTATAAATATTTTACTTCTGCTCTCTAACTTATGAGTGGTGATCAAGCTGCCTTCCTAATGCTTCTTCTTTGAGCAGAGACTGTTTAGGCTACCTGCCACTGAATCAGGTCTCCAAAAGCAGAATTTTCTATAGCTATATACTTTCCCATCTTGTTCATGTTTTGAGACTAGGGTGCAGTTTTAGACAGAGGAAGAAGGTGCTGACCTCCATCAGAAATCTCGAGCAACCTCAGCTGATCATCCTGAGTATAATGATTGCATCTGCAGTATATTCATCTTCATATTTCTTATGTACGTAGCCATAAGAAGTTTTAAAATGCGTTTTATAGAATACACTTATTTTCTATACTGGAAGTGTAATGCAGCCGAGATTCTGCTGAAGACGTGGGTGGAAGTATATCAGGTATGTGAGATAAGTGTCAGATTAGATGACAGTTGCATGTGGTTTAACACATTTAATACACTAATTTAGATTTAATGTGCATTAAAAAAAAAAAAAAAAAGAAAAATATTCCCTTTATAAGAACTCAGTTATACTGAAAGAGGTCACCAGTCTTCAGCTGATAAATTATGGACTTGGGAAGAAACATAGTGGAGAGGACAGAGAGATGCCCTTACATTACACTTGCACTGAGGGAACAAAGGAAAAGCTGGCAGTAGGTCTCTCCACTGTTGACACTTAATTCTTGATGAGGCATGGAACAAAACACTTTGCTGATGCAACAGAACAACTAGGAGCTGCCCATTTATGTGGATAGTACGTCTCATCCTTTACTCACCTACCATCTGATATGCACCATCCATCAATGCAGACAGCAGACACTATAAAACAAATTCATTTTACCAGCACTATTCTGTTAAGAAGCAGCCTAATCAACTCCTGAGAGAGGCCACTACTTCTCCATGCAGTGTTCTTTAAAGTAAATCACAGCACATAACAAGGCAGCGGATTTACTGTGGAGGAAGGAGAATGAAATTCATACTCTGAGGGAGAAGAAAATTCTTTGTCTCCCATATTTCAGAGAAAAGACAGAGAGGAAGCACATTCCATGTGCTCTCTGCAGGGCACAACTGAGAAAACTCTGTTTACTAGTTGTTTCACAGCACAATGGACAATTCCAATTTGGCTCACATTATAACAGTCATCATTAAAAAAAAAAAAATTGGTTCCAAAGAAATAGAAAATAAAATCTAAGAAAAAAAAAAACCTTGACAGGAATTTATTCATTCCTCAGAGATCACCTCAGAGATTAGTGATTGTAGTCACACTGACAGCAGCTTGAATTTAAGACAACAGCTCTGCAAGGGTTAATGAGTGTACCTGCTCTGGTGTGCCCACTGAAATACAATGTGCAGATCTAGAAACTGTTAATGTAAGCAAACCTGCATATACATGGAAGCTTTCAACAGTATAATAATGTCAATTAAAAAAAAACTACACCACACATACAACTGAATCTCTTAATATGTAACCCTAACTGCTGGACCAAAGAAAAGCTACAAAATTCTGGTGCAGCAAGAGAGCTGGAAATGTTAAAAATTCTGACAATATAAGCCAAGGAGGTAGCTCTGTAAGAAAACTCAGCACTTTTCTTGCATTTTGATACAGGGATTACAGAAGAGACTGGTGGCAAGTTTTTATTATAGAGAGACTATCATCTTTCTATAACATTGACCACCCAGGCAGTTTGCATCTTTTCGTATTTCTCTGAAGTCAGAGGTAATTTTATATGCCTGTAAACCATTTAATTATCCCCAGACCCATTCACAGGGAAAAGGAAAAAAGAAAAAAAGATAGATTATTATTTTTTGGCTCTTTCTTTTGGGAAGAAAGAAGTAGAATCTGAAGTCCACCCATTCAAGCACACAGACATCAGCTTGCTTATACCTTATCACATAGCTGAGCCTGAAGGAGTTCCACTTTATTTTGCAAGTTGTGAAACTGATTTTGTAATGCAGTCTGGTCCCTGATCTGGGCTTTCAAGGTCAGTACTTGCTGCTGTAATCTCTTATTGGATATTTTATTTTCCTCCATTTCCTGGGCACCTTTCATGGTGTACATCGGCTAGAGAGCAAACACACAGAATTTCAAATTAAATGTAGAAAATAAAATATTCTGAATCATGTTTTAGAGCAGTGCACCTACATTTTACCTCAACTTTTTTTAAGCTAATACAAAATGTATGATTTCAAATCTTTATGAATGTAGGAGCACTAGTATCTTGCAACAATCTTAGAATTGTTTATGAGTAAAGAGTCCTTGATTCCCTCTGAAAATAGGTATAGAACTGGGATTTCACAAAGTTCCTTCAAGGTTAGTATTGTATTATAATCATTTCATACATGGGGAAACTGGGGCACAGGCAGATTAAGTGACTAACCTAAGGTCACACAGTTAGTGAGGACAGAATTCAAAAGTCTCCTGCTCTAATTGCTATATAATACACCCCTT
>JACDJE010002445.1:73670-122359 GCA_016647715.1 Pavo muticus
AAAAAAAAAAAAAAAAGAGTGAGAACCCTTTCTTTTTAGAAAGAGGCAACCTCATTTAAAGAATCCAAATTACATTTCTGAGCATAGGAAATTAGCTGTAAAGGCAATTTTATGGCTGTTCTAGGGAGAAAATGTGGGTGGAGCAGACTGTAAGAAGAGAGAAAATAGGCAAATTGAGAAATAAAGACACAGACTAGTTGTAACAGGAGCTGAAGAGCTCTAAAGCAAAAATTTCCTCTCATCTTGCTAATCCTGTATGAAAGGCACAATATTTATTTTCTGCCAGTACTTTCTTTGTGGCTGAACAATTTTTTTTCTACCAGCTTTAAAGCCCAACATTTTTACAAACAGTCAGAATTGAAAAATGAGGGAATTGGTTGAAAAAATGCAGTTTTCCAAGCTTATGAGCATAGGAAGCCATATAGTACCTACCTTGATGGTGTCTAAGCAGCAGGCAAGAAGCAGAAACAACAGTAAATCAGTAACACAAGGGAAAGAGATTTTTTTAGGTATATCGTGATTAAAACAATAATAATAATAATGTTTTAAGTAGGTGTTGTTCATCTTTCTATAATCTAGATTTTAAAATCTTTGCTGTTCTTTCTAGTTTTAGAGTTGCCTTGAGAAAGAGACAGGGGGGTTCATCTTTACCATGAAATGCACCATAAAGAGAGCATAATATACTAACAAGAGAAGATAGAACTAAACCTGTCCTTACTGATAGCTATTGTTTGGCCCTGCATTAGACCACAGCAATGAACTCTCTGAAGCAATCCTACAAGAAAAATTCTATCATCTCTGAGCAACAATGTGGATGTGAGCAAGTCACATAGTCTCTGGGCCAGAAATAGGTCCTTGAGATCTTTTGTTTAGCAGTATGGATACATCAACTACATTTTCTTGCATGCTTTCTGTTTAGAACTGCCTTTTCTGTTACCGAGACAAAAAGTTGTTTCCTATAGAAGACCTCCGAGGGATCTCAAAGATCATCTAGTTCCAACCTTTCTGCTGTGGGCAGAGACACCTCCCACTGGCCCAGGTACCCACATCTCCATACAACCTGGCTTTCAGCACCTCCAGGGATGGAGCACCCACAGCTTCTCTGGGCAGCCTATTCCAGTGCCTCACCACCATCCTAGTAAAGAATTTCTTCCTTTTATCTAAATACACCTTCTTTTACTCTATAGCCATTACCACCTTTTTCTGTCACTGTATTCCTTGTAAAGAATCCCATCCCATCTTTCTTGTAGGTCTCTTTTAGGTATAGGAAGGCTGCTACAAGCTCTCCATGGAATCTTCTCTTGATCTGCTGTGTTACCCTTTCAATATAGATACCAAGGTGACTGTACTTGCCCATGAGGACCAGGGCTAAGGAACGTGAGGCTACTCCTATATGGAGGGCCTCATCTGCTTGTTCTTCCCAGTTGGATGGCCTGTAACAGCCCACTTCTATATTGTCATAGAATCATAGCATGATAGAATGTTTTGGGTTGAAAGGAACCTTTAAGATCATCTTATTCCAACTCCCTGCTATAGGCAGGGACACCTCCCACTAGACCAGGTTGCTCAAAGCCCCATCCAGTCTGGTCTTGAGTGTTTCCATGCTTGTCACCTGTGTTCAATGTGTACTACTTTGAAAAAAAGACATTTGGAATGCCGAATTCTTTGCTGAGATTCCTCTATCCTACATCAGGGTGTCTGCTGTGTAGGTTTACTCATCAAAATATGTTGCCAGAGATGGAGTCCATGAACTTGAAGTGTTTCTCATGCAACAAGAGTTAGGTTTGTATTTCATGAGATGAATAATGACTCTTTTTACTATATTGACAATCTTTCTTCCAGATACTGAGTAACTTAGGAGAGATAACAGCAGATGGAAATACCTACAGGTGGTTTAGGCATCAGAAAGTTAACAAGCTAAGTATGACCACTCCTTCCCTTATGCTTCACTTATGGATCTGGAGTCCTGTTTTTTGACTCATAGTCTTCAGACTTTTTTTTTTTTTTTTTTTTTTTTTTCATGTATAGAGATCCTGTGGTGAATATTCTGCTTTTGGAGCTGCCTTTTATTTGAGGTGAATTGTACTGTTTTTTCAACAGGTGCATCAGGGAGAAAATTTGCAGTAGCTTTGTTTGGATAGGTGTAAGGGCATATTTATTTAAGTAACAACTGCAGAGCAGAGGTCTTGATTCATTTCACTTAAACATGTATATATCTATATCTAAATCGTTATTCTGTTGTCAGCGGGCAGGAACAAATATTGCTGAATAGTAACTCATGTTACAAGTGGTTTTGTGCACGGAGTAAGTATTTGAGGGTCTAACGAATGGTGACCATAAGGAATGATGTGTCCAGAATTGTTTGAAATGCTACTCTGCAACCTAAGTTTCAGAGAGCTGTGTATAGCGTCACTGTAGTAAAATATTCCATCCAAAATTGCTTTTAACAGCAGTCAGAAGAGGAAACAAAACCCACAGATATTTCCATAAGAGATAGGAAAACAATAAGGGGCTTGTATACAGTTTCTGACTTTCAGTATGATCATAACTCTCAGGATCTGGGATGTAATCCAGAGAAAATAGAAGGAACAAAATATTCTATCACACTTAAAAAAAGATGCCCTAGAAAAATTAATTGTTAAATTAATAACAACAATTTGATTTTAGTATAGAAGGGAAAACAGTCCCATCTATAGCTATTTTTAGTTCATGAGATCAGTATTTTTTTAATGGAAATTGTTGCATATGTGTATGTATACATGTTTATGTAGATGTGCATGTGTGTATTAAAAGTATATGGGTTGTTTAAATAAAACCACATAAATAGATAATGTAAACATAATAAAGTTATTACATTAACAATAACGCTATATTAATATATTTTACATTTGTAATGTATAAAAGCTTTTTAGCTCTAGCTGTCTATTTAGAATTCAAGGTTGGATTGCAAGAAGAAGACAGACCAGCAATACCAAACGCATTTTAAAATACAAACAAAAGACTGGTAAATGGATGTTTTGGAGTTCTGTGGCTGGTAGAGAGTTCTGAGCTCATGGTAATCCTCCATGACGAGCTCTGTAGCTCAAGGCTAGGTGGCGCTGCTGAGGTTCTCATTTCTGAAATTTCCATGCCTTTCTAAGAGAGCCTGTATTGGGGTATGTCTCTAACATGTGATCTTTTGTGATGGTAGTTAGAAATTTAGAAACTCCAACCAGGTTTGTGCCTACCTAAGGCAAACTTCTAGCCTTTCAGAAATAGAGTTAGGCATATGCCACTACTGCTGTCTATGGTTTTCCAAGTGACAAGACCCATACAGTCCTCTTGTTGCTCAAATGCAAAGATGCTCTCAGAGCATTTCTATGAAGTATTCTTAGAGCATCATTAGACCTTTTCGCCTTTTTAATGTCTGTATTAACTCATTCAATTCTTTATCAAGCATGTCCACATATGATTCTTGCTTGAAGATTATGAGAGAGATGATCCATCTAAACTTGCTGTATTCAAATATGAGTGAGCTATCCATGCTAACGAAGGTTTAAGCTGGTTTTCTGGAATGCTCAAAACATTTTGAATAGGTTGCATAATACTCTCATATACATCGCCTTCCTGGTCTGAGGTTAATAAAGAAAAATAGTTAATACTAGGGACATAAAGTAAATGTAGATTACTTTCTGAGGCTGAAATATGAACCAGTGCCTTGGTAAAAAGTATATCAAATCTTAATATCTATGGAAAGGAGGGATTCTTGACTAGAAAAAAAAAAAAAAAAAGGTAGTGAGATACTATGCAAATAAAAAGAAAGGTTTTTTTGTTTTGTTTTGTTTGTTTTTTTCCCCTCATAATTACTTGATGCTCTTGTAAAACTTCTGCTTTCTAAGGAAACATTCAGCTATGCAGGGGTTAATGTCTCTTCTTGCCACCTTCCTTTACATCCTAAAAGTTAGGAACATGTACACACTTACACATGCAGCAAACATAACCACCCCTTGCATTATAATCTCCTCAGGGACAGTCAACTGGGAAAGACAAATTCATCAGTGTACTTCTGGCTTTTTTGCATGGTGTAATGCCATTACACTCAACATCATGTAGACAATGAACGTTACAACAAAATACTGATTCTGTTTATTAGCTGCCTGACTTTTTTTGAGAGGAAGCACATGTCACATTTGTTTCAGACAACCGCATCGGGGTCCCACAGCTCTGATTAAATATGTATCCTTTGTTCAGCTGCATCGGAGTCAGTTTTGGCCTACATACGCGTTTCGTTAATATTTTAAATAGGAAAAACAACAAAGAGAGGAGAAATTAACAGTTGCTGAACTTCTCCAATTACCGCTAATCACATTTACACCCTGGGGTTTGCAGAATTAGAAATCAATTGGTGGCTTCTCCTTTCTACAGCAGGCAGTAAATGCGACAATTCAGAAAAAGGACTAGAAGACATCTCAATTCAGCTTAGATACCCTTGTAAATAGCCCCTGTGAATTTATTACTTCAGTGTTTGATGTGACATAAAGATTATACGGCATCATTTACTAGAATGATAAGATGTTCTGTGTGATTGATACAGAGGAAAAAAAAAAACATGACAAAAACCATGGTATCATTATTTTCTATACATAAATATTTTTTTCTTTCCATTGAACCTGAGGCATTTAGAAATTACATCTGAAGCAAAAGTATGCAGTGAAATCCTGCTGGAACATTTGATGGTCTACTTATTTTCCTTTCAAGGTTATGAGAAATAAGGTCTTAGAAAAATCTGCACCAAATACAATGCCCTCTAATTTGTTTTATGAAGCAGAGAATATTTTTCCCGGAATCTGATGGTAATTTAGCCATGCCAAATTGGTAAGAGAGTTACTGTCAGTGTCACTTAGTATGATCTTTAATTGAAGAGTTTCTCCTTAAATGCTTAGATAAACTCAAATTGGCCATGTATTTATTTTGAGCATCATGAATGATGAACCAGTAGGGTCAAGCAATCCAAAGCTACTTATGATTCCTTAATCTGGGAAAAGCCTTAGCAGGGGGCTGTCAAGCAGCATCTTGCAATGAGTGCATGCAAATGTATATGAGCTTATAAACACATGGCTGCAAAACTAAGCTCCTATTCACTATTTCTGGTTGAAGATGGAAAGAAACGAGATCATCTGAGTAAAAATTAATATTTGGGAAGAGAGAATAACCCTTTTGATAGCTCCTTGAATCAGGAGGTGGGACAATAAATTAATATCTGGCAAAAGGCTGATGTGGAGGAAAATCCACACTTAGCCAAGATTTTGATTCTTTGAAACAAGACAAAAGCTCTACTTTTTCTATGGGAATATGCAATCTGAAAGGCTTTTACAAAGTTTATCTGTGCATGCGCTTTTAGACTCCACCAAAACAAACAAACAAACAACAAAAAAAAAACATTGAAATGAAAAGTAATGATAAGAAGATAGGATGAGTTTATCAAACCATTCTAAATTCTAAACTTAAAATTCACTTCATGTTCACACCGACTCCAAGAGAAAGAAATCCAGACTTCATTGTTTATTTGAACCATCTATTACTCAACAATAAAAATTTGTTGCAAAGCTTCTGTTTTAGTATTCCATGAATACATATGTTGACAAAACTCAACAAGTGATCTCATGAAGTATTCAGTCAGCTCCATGGTTTCAATGAGAAACAGTCACACCTCCAATAAAATAGCATATATGGCAAATACTGCTCTTCAGCTTAAGCAACTTTTTTTAACAGAAATGTTCTTATTTTGAAGTCCAGTATTTTATGTGATGAATGGAAAACTATGCAGTTGACCTTTTTTGGGCACAGAAATCTCTTAAACTTAAGGGTCGATTTCAGAGATATAAAAATATAAATATCAGAATTAATATTTCCTTGAATCTTGAAAATCATTTTTTTTTCCTACAAGATAGAAAATAGTGTTTTCTACACTTCATACCAAAATAAGATAGTTGAAAAATCTTCTGTTTGACTTTAATATTGCATTTGTATAAAATGTCATTGAATATACCAAGAGATTCTCACGTTTAAGACTACTTATTAGATAAATGATAACATTTTAGTAAAATTCATGGTTACATGACCTTATTTCAATTGTGCACAAAGAATAAATAAATCTCGGAGAAGCTGCTAAGCAGTTTTATGTAAATGTAACTGAAAGTTCAGCCACTGAGAGATTTTACTCAGATCTTATATAAAACAGTTTTTTGTTTTGATCCTTATAATTTCATGTCCATATGTCTCTCTTTATATTTTATCTGTTGGTTCTCTTTCACAGGGACTGTGAGTCAGGCATGCCATCTAAAATTCAGGTGTAAACAATCCTAACAGTGCTAAAATTAATACAACTAAATGAAGAGCTGTGAGTTTCTCACATAACAACTTAGTTTGAAAGTACTAATATTTTGCAAGTTATATTGCAAGTCTGCTCACATTAGATATCTCCATGACCTTTTTTTCTTAAGGTACAGCATACCTTGAAATTTGGCTGAAGTTCTGTAGTTACTTTGCCTGCATTTGCCTAATGGTCCATGAATCTTTTTTAACCTTTCAGCAAATCTAATTCCAGCATGAAATTTCTTAACATTATTTTGGGTTTCTAAGAAAAGTCTTTTGCTGTTAACTGAATTTTCATCTCTAATAACGTCAAAGATAAGAGGAAAATTATTATTTTTTTTTTTCCTAACCACTAGTTAAAGTTCACCTCATCTCTTTACTGCATTCCCAGTTTGGATTCAGTTCATCATACCTGGTGAAAATGAGATTTTTATTACTGGGGGCAGTTTGTTATCTTGTGGATAAGACTGGAGAACTGCTGCCACTGTCACCACTGGCCACCCAGCTGACTGACTGACTTAGTAAGGTGGTACAAATCCCAGCACTTTGGAGGGCAGAGGATTGGACAGCCAATAATATTTGCCAGATTTTTGCAAATACAGAAATATTTCTGGGCCCCTGATATGGTATAATATACATAGCTGATCACCAAGAATATTTGTGTTGCTACTTTGTGCAGCAGCTAAATACTGTTTACAAAAGAAACACATAAATAAGAAAAGAAGACAAACTTTTTTCCATCTGTTGTGGTTTCACCCTGATGGATGGCTAAATTCCACCACGCTGCTCTTTCACTCCCCTGCCTCAAAGGAAGAGGGGGAGAAAATAAGATGGTAAAGGGCTCAAGGTTCAAGATCAGGATGTGGAGATCACTCACCAATTACTATCACCAGCAAAACAGACCAAATGTAGAGAAATTAGCATAATTTAGTGACTACTGCTATCAAGCTAGAGCAATGAGAAACTAAAAGCAAACTAAAGACACTTAGTTGTCTAACTCAGAGTTTGACATCTAGACTGCTTCTATTTATCACAAAAGAACAACAAACAAATGAACAAACAAACAAACAAACAAAAAAACTAAAAATCCCCCAGATGTCTTCCTTGAATTAAAAGAACTTGTTCAAATTAGATAAAATGAATCCATCCTGTGTATGTGGAGGGGTTTTTGTTTGGTTGGTTTTTGGTTGTTTTTGTTATGTATTGGTTCGGGGTTTTTTCCCCCCTACTTTTTTGTTTTTATGGATCATTATTAGTATTGACTCTGGAAATGCATCTTGCATTGTATCTGAGAGCAGTGAGACATTTGGCCAGTCTTATTCAGGAAAGGGAGCACTGGAATTGGCAGCCAACTGTCAACACAAATCCTTTGAACTCGAGGGTTTTGATCCTGCAGACTGGTGGAAACCTGAATGAGCTCACAGCCCAAGTGGGAGAAACACTTTTTTACAAAGCTTGGGTTGATGCCATAGAGGACCAAGCACAGGATGAGTGTGTTTCTTTAATGACCCTACTATTCTCTCAGGAGCAATAGTAGTGAGTATTATAAGTCAGTGATTTTTACTAGTAGCTTTATTATCCTGGAATTACAGGAATGAAGAGTCAAAACTTTAACCTTCATATAAAAATAAATAAATAAAATGGAGAAGTGGGGAAAAGTTTTAACCAAAAAAAAACCTTTTATTTATATTTTTAACTATGTTTTTATCAATATATCAGTTCTGGTGTTCACAATAACTGTGAATCTAATTTTTCTTTTCCAATTTATGGTCTCATGTCCCTGAACAAAGCTGACACTTTGGCAGGATTTTCTTGCTCTTTTTGTAGAAGGTTCCAGAATGGCCAATAAGTAAATCTAACCATTCTCTAGAGGTACTTAAACTGGCACATTTTGCAGGCAATAACTTCAGACACATCCAGAGCTAGGTCATTGCCTTGAGTACCAGTAATCCATCTATTCTGCTCAAGTCTTTTGAGCCAAGTTTCCATTACCGTGATATACATCCAGCTCCTCCCCTTAGCATATTTTCCTAGTGTTACCTACCTTAGTGAGTGCCTAGAGACACAGAGGGTGTGTGCACATAAGTGATGAAGCAAAATACAGGTATCTAACTAACATTAGGAAAACACATCTTTGCGGGGTAAAGGAGCTTGATGAGCAGTGACTAGGTCTTGTCCCACAACTATCTAATTGAGTGATTACAAATATATTTCAAGATTTCCAGCTTAAATGTGGTCAACTTTTTTGTTTCTCCTGCTTTGAAAGACATGAGTGGTACATTAAAATATGCATTCCATATCCTAATCATCTTGTAGCCCAAACAGGTAGGTCATATGCAGGATAACTCACTACCTTGCCCTCTTCCTTTTTTACCTAGTCAACCTTTACTTTTCCTCTAGCAAACTGAGAGCAGATTTCTTTCTTGGATAATTAACTCTAAACTGCTTCCTACCATCACATCTTCAAGCTTGCCCCTTAAATATTATGTGCATGTTAGTGAGATAATGAGTGCAGATTTCAGAGTCACTTCATTTTCCAGGTGGAAGAACAGAGATACAGAAATGTTCACATTAGAATTTGCCTTACCTAGCTTTAAGCAACTCAGAATTAAATCCCCAAGCTAGTAATTTTAGGCTACCTTTATATTCATAAGGCAGCTGCAGAAGGCAATTATTTGACCTACCTTATGGTGAGATGAATTGTCTCCCCTCACTTTTATTAATTACAAAAATCTGTTGTTGCTAGAGTGTACATACACACCTATGGATGTATATAGATAAAAAATGTCATCAAAGCAACTGTGTAACTGAGGTGGTAGTTTATATTCCTTGACAGTATTTCAGCGTAGGCACTTTCTCATCTGAAGTCTTTCTTTTAAAATTTATCCACCACAGATCTTCAGATGCAAAATGGTATTTCAGAAATATATCTTAAGAGAGATGTATATTACTCTACAAAAATTAAGACAAGCCAAACTTTAAAGTAGACGGGATATGTTTACAAAGGAACAGAAATTTTGATAGGTACCTCACAGAAAATACAGAGAATGCCAAATATTTTCATTAGGGTAGTTCTGCTTTACACATGGAAACACAGTAAGAGATATAGTATCTAACTGTAGTAGAAAACTAAACACAGTTATATCCATTTTCTGGTATGGAGGCAGAAAGGGTACACTGCCAACTCATGGCTAATCTGCTGTACACACAGGTCCTTCTTCAAGATCTCCTTTTCAGCACGTCAGCATGGATATAATGATGGACATGGTTATTTCTTCTCAAGTATAGCATTCTACATTTGCTGGTATGGCAGTAGAGGCTGAACCTCCACCAATATTCCATTGCATTTTGATGCTATGTGACAATTGGCAGCAGAGGGGCAGGCTGACAAACTGGTGTCTGACATGGAAGTGTGCATGAAGCAAAGGTGTGTCACTGAATTCCTCCATGCAGAATAAATGGCATCCACTGACATTCATTGATGCTTGCTTGACATTTATGGAGACCAAAGAGTGGATGTCAGCACAGTGAGGTTTTGGGTGGTGTGTTTCAGCAGTGGCGACAGCAGCAATGCGTCACCTCCATGGTGCAGATTTTTACCAGAGCAGCATGCAGGCTCTTTTTCATTGTTAGTGAAAATGCAAAGCTCATGGTGGTGACTGTGCTGAGAAATGGTGTTTTGTAGCTGAGAATTTTGTATATTAAATAGTATTATTGTGCTCTCTGTACCTGTTGTATTTTCCATGGAAGTAAATGGGCATTACTTCTGAAGTGACCTGTGTGTTTTCTACACATCGGTATATATAGAGAGACAGAAAGGCTACCCAGTTCTGCTGGCTTGCTTGAAATGGCTTTCAGGCAATTGTAAAATTTTCCTTAAAAATTAATATTGTAGCTTCCAGCTCTCTCAGCTCCTTTCTGATTCCTTGTTCAAGGGTTGTGCCAGAAATCCAACTGCATCATCCTCGTCAGAAGCAGGTGCAACAGCCCGACAATAATCCAATAAAAATCCTATTAGCTGTGTCTCCATGACACTCCTGGTATCCATGGGACCCACAATATCTTTAATGCAGACAATAAATCCAGACCATTTCCTCCTTCAATTGCTCCCAATATGGCTCCACTCCTAGTATTGTTCAGCTAACCTTTTGTTGCCACATTTTCTCATGAATGCTGAATCACTCTCTAATCTTTACAATGAAACAAATGGAGTCCCCACTAAGTGAAACACATCAGTCAAGTTTAGTTTTCCAAGCACAATTGCATCCAGGTGCATTGCTGTGGATTACAACCAGCAGAGACTCAACATTGACTGTAAAAATATCAGTTCCATGACTGGAAAGTTTAGGGAAGGCTTTATGGCAATTACCGTCTGATCAAAACACCCTAGATTAACCCCAAAGTGCCCAGAGCAGAGTGTGCATCAATAGGGTGAAAGGACATCTGTGTGTGGTTAAAAGGCATACAGTGAGTTAAAGCAAAATGACTTGAAATTGAAGCCAGGACAACAGTTTAAGCAAAATTATTAACAAAAGTATGGACAGACTCATGAAAGAGGTGACAATATCTCAACTCACATATTTGTTAATCTTATTATACTCAGGAGGTTCTTGGAGAAATACAGTTTTGCCTTAGGAGGAAGTCTTCCACCCTTTTCTCATTCATACATTCTTGTTTTTGTGCTAGCTGCTGCTGCTGAACCTGGAATGGAATGAGATGGGATGAGATGAGATCATTGTTAAATGTTAAATCACAAATCTGTTAATCACAGTAGCTGACTCCAGTTAACCACTCATAAAGAGGCAGTGTGATATTGCTAAATGAAAGGATAATTTATTGTTTGAAGAACGTCTGCCAGAAGTCCAGTTACCACCTGTGCATGACCCTGTGGCAATTCTCATTGTAAGACACCTCCATTGCTATTAGAAGCGTCCCAATGAGCATCACTCAAACACGTCAAGATGCTCAGTATGCTGTTGGCTTTCTTCATTTATAAGTCCACAGCCTACCTGCAGGGTGGGAGACGATGGAGGGCAGAACATGGTAAACTTAGAGATCATTTCAATGGCTTCATTTGCAGAGGAGCAAAGGATTGCCCTTCATTCAGATAATCCAATATTTGGTGAAAGATTCGATAGGATACAAATCAAATTGCATCTCCTTCCTTTGCAGTTTTCTTCCCATCCATTCAAAATAATTTAATATAATGAGTTACAGAGAATGAATTTGTACTCTGTGTTCCTATGTATGATCACTGTAGAAAAGGCAAATTTTAACATGTAGTTAAAAGAACTGCCATGTGACTGTGAATTACTTAGCTAAAGGATGGGAATTTGCATAGTCAGGCTATTTAAAATTCACTACACTTTGCTGTGATTTAGACTACCTCTTTAATTACTTTTTACAGCTGGCTGCTTAGAATTGCACATTGTTTATAGACCTATTTCCATACAGGTCTTCTCATACGATCCAATTCAGAGGGAAACTAAATAACTTCTGTGCTCTCATTCCGTTCCAGGCTCAGCAGCAGCAGCCAGCACGAAAACAAGAATGTATGAATGAGAAAAGGGTGGAGGACTTCCTCCTAAGGCAAAGCTGTATTTCTCCAAGAACCTCCTGGGTATAATAAGCTGTAATGCTCATTATCTATGGCCAACAAGATTGTCTCTATAACTGCATTAACGCAAGTAATGAATATTTGTCCTGCGAGGAAGCCTTGTCATGTGCCCTACTCCACTTTCACCTAAAGGAAGGAAGAACCTTCATCAAGACTGCAAGCCTGGTTGAAAATGAGTGAAGGTCTGGCCTTGTGGCCTGCTCATACTCTCTATTTGATACACAGAATACTCACACTGAATCTAAGTTGGGGAAAAAAAAGTTCTTTCCCAGATTCTGAAAGGAGATGTGATTATTGGCATTTGCCAATGCCTTGTGGTTGTCTATAAAGTGGAGCAACTTAGCAATTTCCTGTTTTAGAGGATTAAAAAAAAAAAAAAAAAAAAAGGAGAGCACAAGGACTTATAATTTAATACTAACAAGTCATTTGCACTTGAGTTCAGAATTAGTCCCACATGGAAAATTTAAGTTCTGGTTCTTTACTAAGTTTAGCTAATGATACAGAGCATTAGTAGTACTCTGTATTACTCATGGCAATAGCAGCCGGGGGATTTGGTGCAGACTAAGCATCTAAGTGGACAGTCTCAGTTCCAAAGACCTTTACAAGCACTGGCAGAAAGTTAAGAGGGACTGAAGAGGAAGTGGGATACCAGCACAGAAACCATTTAAGAGGTTGCACGGTGTTCACACTGTTGAAGTCCGAGAAGACATTCTCTGTGTATCAGAACATCAGATCAGACAATCTCAGCCATGAAGGCCACCATTTTCATATTGCTAACAATCCTCTAAGAAAATCCTCCCCAACAACATGAAAGTCCTGCTTAAAACAAGGATGTTTTCTGTCCACTCTTCTCCTCTTAGATGGTACTCCTGAGCTCCTTTTTTATCTGTAGTTCCTGTTGCTGACACCCAAAATTTGTATGTGGTCAGCTCATACACATTTCTTGTGTAACTGCTGCCCTTTCAGTTCTCTTTCTCCCCTCCTTAGAGAATGCAGACATTTCCTTGCCACCTTTGCTTTTACTGGTTGGGCAATCCAATGAGATTTCATCTCTGCTCATTCAGCAGTTCCTGAGTTTCTCCAGTTCCTTTGCTAGCCCTGAAAGCCTTCTCTGTAACACTTTTAAACACAAATTACCTCTCTTGATAACAGATAACAAGAAGTAAACCACACTTGAGATCAAACTTCTCTGACAACTTGAATTTACTGTAATTTGTTTCTTTTCGAGGATTTACCTCAAATTTTTTAAAAGGACTCTCCATCACCCTCTAGCTAACAGAATTCACTCCATATATCAGAGAATTTAGAAGAAAATGAGGGAATTTTCACCCAGAGATAGGCTGATGAGAAGCCAGAAATTGTTCCACTTTTAATCTTTACAAAAAACAAGAGATTTTTGGCAAAACCCGGAAAAGAACTGAAGAAGTAAGAGGCAAAGCCCACTCCTGACAGCCAGATGTGTAGAGTGGTTGCACATTCTCATACTGAAAGAGCAAAGGATTTGTTGTTTCTTCCTTCTTTGCATGCGCGCTAATGATCTCTTAAAGGGGGAACCAACAAGACATGTTTGTTCTGATGAAGTGTGGACATACTTATTGTTCTGCCATTTCTGCCAAGGGAATGGTAACCTTGGCACCCATTGTGTTGAAGGGTCGTGGACAATAACAGATTAATTATTTTTCAGCTAAGATTTCCACATGTCAGACAGACTCTTTGTACGAACATGGTGCTTGTTTAAGATCTCTGCAAAAGAGACAGTTTTTGTGTCACGTTAAGAGTATGCAGGGACATACACAGTTTATTGTTTTTTTTGCCTCACTGTTACTATGTGAAACTCTTTCTTAGAGAAAACTGAGGATGAAAAGCATTGAACTTACATAAAATATAATCAGTTATTTAACGTGTGGAAAGTGCGCATTCAAAATTTTATTCCATTCATATCTTCCCATCCTGCACAAAGATCCATAATATCTTAGCTGACATCTTTAATATAATATTTACTTAGGTTCACATTTAGAAAATAGTAATAAGTCTTAGAAGAGCTTTGCAACAGCTATACAGTAATAAACAAACTCCTGTCTCTTAAGCCTCACATTCCCAACATCATCCCTTCTAATGATCTTTAAAGTTCACAGCTTTCCTTTATACAGATGTCTACTATCGGTCTCTTATTTTCCTTCTCAAGCATCCCAGAAATGGAAATCCCCAGCAAGATGTTTTTTTCAAACAGTTTGCCGAATCATCTTCAGTACCACTTTTTATTATTATATTGCATTCCTATAGGCTTATGGTGAATTTAGGATTCACCACATCTAGAGACAACAGCACACTTTGTCACTGCACTTGCCTCTCTGATACAGTTCACATTTACCCTACGCTTTCTGACATTCCAACAATGGCATTTTTGTGCTCTCATACTCTTATTTCACTGAAATGCTGTTTCCTGTGGTTGTTCTTGTCTTTACTTGAATGACAGGAAGATGAGAAACGAGTAAATTATTAACCACAATCCAAAGGTACTGGAGATCAAATATTTTAAACTGCTGCTTGAAAAGAATATGACATAATCTAATCAGAGTAAGCCAGATGTTTTGTTGATCAACTATTCTCATTATGTCTTGACTTGTCAGAGAAGACCGGGCTCAACAAAGTTCTTAGCACTTTTAGGTATTCAACCAAATTATCAACAAAATGCTTTGGGGCTGAGTTTCCATTAAAGAAAGTGGACACCTTTAATAAAAACATCTCCACATAAGTGGTTCACCATCCAAAGAAGTTTGATTATTTAAAAGCTTAACTTAGACTGGAAAAACACTGATATCTTCTGTGACTGAAGATATTCAAACACATAGGAGTCATGATAATAATTGTAAGAAACAATATTTTCCCTTTTATTTGCTCAGGGCGTCCCCTCTGCTCCTCAATCAAACACATTTTGATCACTTTTACCACTGTATGACACTCCTTTCTTGGAGTCCATCTAACAAATAAATCCCAACACGTGGCTGTTTGAATCCCTTACATTCACTCTGCTAACTAATGAAGTTTGTTCTGGGATGGTATGTACACAGACAGATCTGGGATCTGTACACTCTTTTTTCAACTTTTTAGGGCAGACCCCTCAATGCGACAGTCAGAGCACAGGAACATAATATTATATGTAGGAATAACAAGTCATACCAAAGACTTGTCTAACCTATTATCTTACCTCCAGTAGCATTAATAGCAGATGTTATTAATTTTTGTCTGAGCAATGAAATAGAATAGTACCTTCCTCTTGGCATTACATCCTTTTGCTGTCATCCTCGGAACTTTCCAAGCACCAGCTTGTTTATCAACGACTGTTTTAAGAATATCTGACCTCTGCAATATGTTCTGGCAATGAGTTAATAGTTTAACCATACATTTTAATACAAAATGATTCATCATCACTTTGCTTTAAATCTACTTCCTGAGATTTTCTTCCAGTGGCCTCTGATAGTTATTTGTTAACTGTGAAAAAAAAATAAAATAACTTTGTACTTTCCCCACAGAGCATTTGTGATTTTATGAACATTAGTCATAAGCCACCATCTACCCTTGTTGTCTCACTTTGAAACTGTTAAGAATTAAAAATTGTGCTGCTTCTCCTCAAATAGTAGCCAGTTTGGGTCTCTGTACCTTTTCTACTATTTTCCTATATACACCTGAGACTAATTTCAAATGTAGACAATCCATGGACTTATAGAACTAATATATTATTTTTCCTAGCAATCTCTAGTATTTTATTCATATTTTTAACCACTTCTGAACATAAGATGATACTGCCAGTGATGTACAACAGTAACTTTGATATCTTTATCCTGGCTGAATAACCCTGACTCTCTCAGCAGTTCTTCACAGGAGACTTGCTACAGCCCTCTTAACTTCTTCATTGCCCTTCTGCGGACCCACTCCAACAACTCCACACTTCTTGTGCTAGGGGCCCCAGGCCTGGATGCATTACTCCAGATGGGACTTCACGAGGGCAGAGCAGAGAGGGGACAATCCCCTCCCTCGCCCTGCTGGCCATACTTCCTGTGGTGCAGAATTACATAGAATTTTGATCACAGGTGAATGAAATCTGACACTGTCATCAGTGGTGTTCAGAGGAAAATTCCTCTGACTACATTCAGGCATAAATTAAGATGAGCTGAATTATGCATTCAATTTAATATTGCACCGTATGGAACCTTGAATCTTGAGACAGACACACATGCAGTATAGACATCTCCCATCAGGTGAGAGAAACTGCAATACTGTTGTCCATATACAGTCTCAACTCTTGGATAAACACAAAAAAGGCCTGATGGGAGAGGAGGATGCTCAGGCCTTCTCTTCCCAAAGGCATGACATAGGATGCAATGAGTAGAGATATTCACCTCCTTTTGCTGCTATGCATTTAATCAGCCCAGTAATGAGAAAATCACTTGCAATTTCTGCTATTAAAAATGTACTGAAGTTAAATGATATACACTGAGGACCCAAGAACAGCCTTTGAGGAAACCCTCATTTCCTAAAATTGGCTCTGGAAAAGATTTATTTTAACCACCAGCTAATAGTACTAGTAACTTAAAGTATTTGGTCATACACACATCCTACAACAAGTGTAAACTATGAAATGATTTACACAACAAATGGAACCAACCAGATGTATATTTCCTCTGTTTATCCAATTTACTCAGTCTTCCCTGAAATTTGTTAATAATGAAGTCCTATTTCTTTCCCTCTTCCCATATGCCCATTACTAACAAATAATGAGACTTTAATACTTTAATTAATAACTTCTGGTGAGTCATTTATCATAACATTAAATAGCATAAAGAGCTAATTAAGCTGCTCAGTGAAATTTCTCTCTGACAGATGCCTACCTGTTCATACAAAAGTCACCTTAATTCTTAAGAAATAGCTGAATATCTTAAACATTTTCCCTTATACAACAGTCCTATCCTGGTTGTATTTGTTTGTTGGTTTTAATAATGCTGCAGTCATAATTACAGTTAAAATGGGCTTGAGAGAAAGCAACTGCTGAGCAAATTAAAATGTTGTAGAATAAAAATACCGTCCAACCTTTTGCAGTAGAATGGTGTCTCGGCTTCAGTTTCCTTTCATCAGGAAATGAAATTTGGCAGCATCCTATGATGCTCCATTTAAAATAAGTCCTATTTGTAGACAGATCTGAGAGCCAGGGTGTCACAGTTCCAGTTTTGTTAAGGCATTTTTTATTTCCTGAAATAACCCAAACCTCCTTTTTTTCCAAATTCAAGCCCAACGAACTCAGAAAGAAACACCATCACCATTCTAAAGCAATCTTCCCTGCTTCATGACTTAAAGTAATCTTTAAGTATATTTCCTTTAAAAAAGGAAATGCACCTCAGGGCTACTGCTGCCAGAACCACCTCAAGTGGGTACTATCTTCTCCTTTCCTGTGAAATTCGTCTTACTTTGCTCACTCTTGAAGACAAGACTCAGTAAAAAACAATCATTATGTTCTGTAGGTTTTTTTTTTTTTTTTACATTTTTATATAACATGAGTGTTATAAAATATAAAACTTATATCAACATAAATGATATGAAATAATACCTCCTGTGATTAGCTGAATTGTATCTAAATATTCCTGTCCGTGGAAACAGCTGTAATATTTTAAGAGTGAAAACTGAAAAAGAAAATGGTAACTACCTTCATAAACCAGATTCTGGGCTTTCTGTAAAAACTTCTATTTATTTTTTTGGGTATTAGTTCAATCTCTAAGGTTAATTTCTTTAACATAAACATTAAAAACTATACCTGAACAAAATACACAGATCAAATAGCATTTTCCTAATTAGGGCTGTCAAGTATCCTAGCAAGATATCTATCTTGGTTGCAAAGATAAAACTTGGTTTTATAAAAGATGTTTATCTTATGCAGTTCTTGAGTCAGCCTCTAACTATATCTTGCCCAGAGCTCAACCAGGTTCCAGATGTATAGGCTAAAATACATCTGATCAAATTTAGGCACTGAAAATTGAATTTGCCACTTAATTTCATGCACCTACAGTGTTGATCTGTATATTGGAGGTAGTTAGCGTGGTCTCATTTCCTGTTGGTGGAAATCTAATCTATACAGGTTTAGGCAGTTCATCTGCTTGTGCAAACATTTGCTTTAGCATGAGTTGAATCATACCTTGTATTCCCTTGACTGGAAGGAGAGCTAAAGGTGGTTGGCTAGTGAAGTGATAAAGACACCTGACTTGCCTATAACATCATTCGCTTACACTGATGCCACTGCAGCATTTCAGGCATCACTTCTACAGGCAGTGGGGAGAAATAAGTGCTTTAAAATGCTATTCATCAAATCCTCAAAATTTACATTTAAAGTAGATTAGATGGCTTGAAAATTACCTATTTCTCTTGGTTGATTGAAAAGGAGCCTGAAGAAACACGTTCAGTTCTAAATATCTACCACTTTGATGTCTAAGGCTGAAAGAAATGTCGTCACTTTGGCAGTGCCAGAGTAGCTCAGCAGTTTCTTACTCTGAAGGCAATGTAGATCTGCCTGTCAGAGTCAGCACTGGTTTCCTTCTCCTTGCTAAGTCAGTCTCAGTTCTCATATTTAGCAAACCTCAGTAATACAAAGCATTACTGGATTCAAGCTTAGAAATTATGTGCAACAAATATTTCACAAAACAAAGTTCAACAGATTTTTCTGTTACCTCGGTAGAGATTTGGAATACTGGCCCTACTTTGAGTTAAAGATATGAATCACAGAAGTACTTCCCAATCTCCCTTCCTAGAGCCACTCAAGGCCAGGCTGGATGGGGCCATTAGCAACTTGGTCTGGTGGGATTTGTCCCTGGCTATTAGCAGGAGAGTTGGAATTAGATGATCTTAAAGAACCCTTCCAACCCAAACCATTCTATGGTTCTATGAATCTGTGCTATCCCATGGTTCTAGTCTACCACTGGGTGTAAATGTTCCAGAAAATTTTCCTTTTTCAGAAGTATTTTTCCTAGAATGAACTAGCTGATCACACATCATTTTTCACTGGCTTTCTTAATTCGATTAAGCAGATAAGACATACTACTTTTTTCATTTTCTGGAGGATAAAAGATAGCTTTCTAAAACACAAATTATTATCCCTTATGTTGAAAAAATGATGTTAGTTTTCTTTCCTCTCACATCTCTCTGACTAAATATGTATATATATACACACGAAATGTTGTGTACAGCAATTTATAGGGCAATAATACTTTGTGATTGCTCATTTTCAAGTCAAGATAATTTTGCTCATACACATGAGAGCAAACAGGATGCAGCAGCAAGTTACTTAAAACAGTTAAATAGAGTAGTTAAGTCTGAGCAATATCTACAGCCTTTGCAATAATTCTGTTCATGTCCAGGAATGTTCTTATTTAGTTCAGAACATCCCTAGTGTTTCAAGGTTACCAACCAGATCAGCATCAGATCATACTACTCTCCTCCTTATATAATTTCTATTGGTTTTATAATGTAAGGAAGATCTTCACATATAGAAAACTCACATGTACGTACACAGTACATGGAAGAAACTCACAGCTATGTCATCAGCTGCACGTAATTTCTCTCACTCTCTACACAGGTGTATTTTGAGTCACTTGTCCACAGAATCTGCAATACTGTGCAAATAATATAATCCACAACTTCTCTGCTTTAAAAGACCAGTGAATTCATCTAGAAAAGAGGCAGAACTCAGATTTTTCCTCTTATGTCACTGTCAAGCTGAAATGGGAGCCCTTTACATATAGCAGAACTGTATGATTATTGAAGGGAGCAAATAAACAGGAGGGGGAACAGCTGTTTACGAGAGTGGATAGTGATAGGACAAAGGTCAATGGTTTTAAACTAAGACAGGATAGGTTTAGGTTAGATATTAGGAAGAAGTTTTTCAAACAAAGGGTGGTGACGCACTGGAACAGGTTGCCCAAGGAGGTTGTGGATGCCCCATCCCTGGAGGCATTCAAGGCCAGGCTGGATGTGGCTCTGGGCAGCCTGGTCTGGTGGTTGGCGACCCTGCACATAGCAGGAGGGTAGAAAATAGATGATCATTGTGGTCCTTTTCAACCCAGGCCATTCTATGATTCTATGATGATAAGGGGCAGGTTGTCATTCTGGTCTTGATGATTGTATATATAAGTGCAATACAAGGGACTTATGTTTTGTACTTACAAATTACAAAACTGTGGAAAAACTGCAGCAGTCTTTTTGTTCTTTTGTTTTCCTCTCTCATTAAAAAAAAATAGCAAAGAGAAAGGGAAAATTAAATGACTGTTTCTCAACCTTTGAAAAATGTGGATGACATTTTAAAGCTTTCTTGCATAGAATGTTGGAAAAGCAGATAGTTTAATGTCTGTTTCTGGTCTTGAAATCTATTAGGCTCTGGTTAGGTCAGAATTGTAAATGAAAGCTTGAATTCATTTTCATATTTGCTTGACCATTCCATTAATGCAGATTCTATTTTTGATATATTTGAATATTACCATTTGGTACCACTATAATAGTTTTTATATTACTATTGCTGTAATTATTAGAATTAATATTTGGTCTAGTGATACTACAAAAGCAGCCAGGCTTTCCTCCAGTCTTCATATCCAACTGCACTTTATGACATCAGAAGTCTGAAATCTGTGAAGTCTGTTGTCACAATCCTTAAAAATATAATTTGATATAGAATCCAGTAAAAGGAGGGAATATAGCCAGGAGAGGGGAGAAAAAAAAAAAATCTGATTTAAAACAGGCTTCAAATTTGTGCTGGGACAATCCTCACTCCAACATTTTTTTTTCTTGGTGTGTATGATCATATGAGTTGAGTAAAAAAAAAAATAAAATAAAGTGAAATAGAAAAGAGCCTTTTCCATTCCTACAGGGTAAGTTCCTGACACGGTTGTGAACTTGACAGCCAGCCATCTATACTTGATGGGGCTTGTCATCAGAAAACCTCTGAATTATCTGAAAACACATCTCCTTGTTTTGACTGGAGCCAGATTGATTCCTCCACACTTGAAAAGGCTGTGTTTCACTTCCTGGCACCACTGGACAGGTTGCAAATCATAATCACTGTAATTATTGAGCAAGTTTCTGGATATTAAGCATGAGGAGGAGGAGGGGTCAGACAGTGGGAGAGAGGAAGTATGACGGGCAGAGGGAGACCACAAGGGCTTTGGAGCAGAATTTGGTGATGGGACTGCCAGGTTCTGCTGGGTGTGAATTAGATTTAATGTGCTGGTGTAATTACAGCCTGTCTGCTACAGTGCTGCAAAGCATGGCTTCCTTTCATTTCATTTTGGGGCTAAGGAAATGCAACAAGTTTTTTGAGGGACTGACTTGTGCCTGTTCCCAAGGCGCAGCCTGCAGCCATTGGGTGTATTTAGATTCTGCACATTACCAAAAGGCACAGAGGAAAAATCTCCTTTCTGCCTCCCAGTCTCTGCAGCAAGAGCTAGCAAGCCTCTCTGAGCAACTGGCAGTAGGAAGTCATGCTCCATCTTGCGGTGTTTTTTATGTCAGTGATGATGACTACGGGTTCAGAACACACCAGCAGTGTCTGGCCTCTCCTTTCTATTACCATGTGCTCATGCTGCTCCCCGTGCTCTGCAACATAAAGATCACTTTGTTCAGCTCCTCCAGCCTGCCTTGCTGCCAGTCACCAGCTGGGGAAGCTCCTTCATTTTTCCTTGTCATTCCCCTTGGTGCTCCACACTCAAGATTTGCCCATGCGCTGGGCAGGCTGAACGCAGACACACAGATCTCAGTGGAGAGTAGCAGTGTGTCATTAACCCTTTTGTGCACTCCCTTCCCTTTTTGTTTAAATAAAACATATCAGACTAACCCAGGAGCCAAATTCCAGCAGAAAACATAGCAAAAAAAAACATTTATTTCAGAGGATAATTGATAAATAGAAGAAAATTTTAACTCATGAGTGAGACTCATTTTACTTTTTCCCCCATGAACAAAGTACTCTATTTTAAGGAGAAAGAGTGCTTAAAGGTTACTGAATGACTCCAAGAGCAATCAGTGTCTATTTACAATAGCAACCTGCATCGAGCCTGCGGGGCTTGCAAGCTCAGCTACAGACCGGAGATAGCTATGTAAACTCTCCTCCCAGCTGCTCCCCAGTGCTATCAGTGATTGAAACCTGTCCCTTTCCCACTGTCCACCCCAAACACAGAAGCCACTTTCACGGGAATGTTTAACCTCCTCTTTAAAGGTAGCATCATATCTGCAGAAGACAAAAACCAGAGGCAAACAGCCTGCTTGTACATATAGAGAGCAGCCTCAGAGATTTCTGAAAGATTACTATGACCATATTTCACAGCAGTTCGTATCGCCATGACCTAGATGCTCAGATATTCACCTTTGACCCAGGCATGATAAGAGGCATAGACAGCATTCCTCTGATAGTTAAGGTGGAAGAGTTATGATGGTGCACTGAGAGCAAAAGAAGGGGTGGCCCCACTGTGATTTAGGAATTGTAAGCTCCTTATGATGAGAAGAATTCACAAGGAAAGATGTTTTATCATCAAGAGCTAAATCTTCCTGACAATGTCAACTTTGTGAAGCAGTGGAATGGGCTTCCTCAAGAATAAAACCAGCAAGATGTGTCCCTTTGGGATCCTAATCCAGGGGAGAAAAATCAATAGTTAGCCGAAGAGTCTTAATTTACATGCCAGGCAAGCTGAAAGTAGAAAGATGGTCTAAATGCCGAGTTGCTTTGTTTAACAAAAAAATGTATGTGCCCCTGAGTTAATTAAAATTACGGCAATGTTTTTGGTTGGGATTCTTGACCTGTGCCAGTGCAGTAAGCTAATTCACTGCATTCTGATTTCAAATGATGGAAGAGATGCCCACAAACAGAGTTAAAATAGGATAACTGAAATGGTGCATTGCACACAGAAACTTGGTGGTGTGGTGTTGAGAAGCAGCTGCATTGTACCCATCCTCACAAAAAATACAAAATATTCCCTACTCCTGCAAAAGACACAATCTCTTCAAAGATACTAGGGAAATCATATCTACTTCTTAATATCTTTCATCTTGATCCCAGAAATCAGTGGCTAACTCTTTTTTCTTCTCATTCCATAAAATGTTTAAACATAAGTCACTCCAAAGATAATACCTCCTGTTTATTTACATGAAAAATACAACAAATACAAAAAGCACAAAAGCACTATTTGATAGAGCACGTTTTCAGCTGCAAAACACTCTTTTCCACTATTATCAGATTCACATAGATGAAATGATCAAGATTCTCTTCGTTTCATGGTGTGACTGATATACATGGCTGTCCAGAATGTGGCTTGTCTTCCATATTACTGTTACCACTGCTGAAGTGCATCACCCAGCACCTCACTGCTTGGTCTCCATAAATAATCAGCAAGCATCAATGAATGCCAATGGGTGCCATTTTTTCTGCATGGAGAAATTCATACCTTTGCTTCATATACACTTCCACATCAGATGTGATTGTGTCAGACTGCCTCTCTGCTGTCATATGTCATGTGGCAAAAAAACATAAGAGAATACTGATATGAAGGTTCAACCTCCACTGCCATACCATCATCACCTGCCCCTTATATCATGAGTCAACATAATAAAATAGGAAGCATTACTTTCAGAGCAGCCCTCATAGTATTTTGTGTTTGAGATTTGATTACGGGGAGCAAGGGAAGAACAGTGGAGGTTACACAGCTTAATTTAAGCAAAGACTTTCAGTCGGTCTCCCAGAATCTACTTATAGCCAAATTGCCAAGATGTAAACTGAATAAACGTTCTGTGATGAGTATGGACAGTCTGCTGGATTGCCAGAGATATAAGGCAATAATTGTCTGTGGTACAAAGCCTGGCCTGATGCCAGCCACCAGCTTCGTGTGTCAAAGGCTGACGCTAGGAACAGCACTGTTCAACACTTTCACTAAGGAACCAGACAGTGAAATTGGGTGCCCTCTTGGCAAGCTTGTGGACGATACCAATTTGGATAGAGAAATCAAAACTGTGAAGAACAGAAGTCTCGAGGAACTTAAGTAGTCTGGAGAAATGGGCTGAAACAATTCCTGTGGTTCAGTTAAGTTGAGTCCAATATCCAGGAAAAGCTAACAACATGCAACAGGACAGACTGTGGGCTAAGAATCGATGACCATTAGAAGTCCCTATGCTATATAAGTCATTCTATGATCTTCTTCAAAAGAGGCCTTGTGATTAGTAAGAAGAACCTGGCCAGATGTGAACAACCTCTTTCCCCATCCAGATCACTAGTTCTCACTTTACCAGTTCAGCTGTCTGAACAGATTCTGCCCTTTCAAAGCATGCTTATATAAGAATAATTATCCCCTAGGTACCAGGCAACTACTAGTAATAACAATTAATGTGGTTAAAAGGCACTGAGTCACAGGCAGGCTTTCTCTTTGTGCAATGTATAGAGTGTTATGAACCTCTGCTTTTTATCAGGAAACAGATTGTATCTGTATGTTGATTATTGCAACTGATGGGTGGTAATACATATTGCATTGGAATTTAAGCAGACCATGAGTATAATTACACCTGTGACAATTTCCTGTCATGATTGTAAGGCCTTATTGCATTCAAAATATTGTGTACAATGCTAGGTAACAAGAACAGTTACAGCTGGTAGGCTGACACCTGGCTTTCCTGTGGTTTATATAGTAAGCCTGTCAAGTGAAAATACGTTTCTGGGTTCAGCACCTCCTCACGTCCGTGCCCAAAGCATCATTCTTGAACTTCAAAGTTGAGTTCCCTTGGTCCAGGGCCAAGACAATAACTACAAGTCACACTTCTTCTGCCATGTTTGCTCACCTTATTCATAGCTGTCTAACACAAAACCCTAATCAGGTGAGCCAGGTTCACATATCTGCTCTGCATACTGCCTAACAAGGGCAAGACTCCACCCAGCTGCTTTAATTTCAAATCAGAAAATAATTCATTTTTAATAAAGCAAAATGCTGTATCATATTTCCACATATAGAATATAAGAATGAAATATATGTAGGTACACTATATGGTGTTAAATTTCTGGGTGTTTTTTTTTTTTTTTTTTTCCACTTATTTGTTTTTCTGTAAGTAATCAAAATCTATTTAGGAAAAACTCAAAGGAAAATACTTTTGTCTGCCTGAAAAAAATTTACCTCATGGCAACAATTTCAATTCATAGATTTTAGCCTTTCCTTCTCGAAAGATCTGGACTTTCAGCCAACCCCTGTAATATTTTTTCACTTATAATGAGATTGTATTTTCTGGGAGACACTATTTGGTAAAGAAATTGACTGAACGATGAAAAATTAGGTGGCAGAAATACAGTCACGAAAAGGGTGAAATCATGAAAGACAAACATCTGTATTTTTTTTGGAGTGCAGGCCTTTTCTGTACAACTCAGTTCTATTCACTTGGGGTAAAGTCCTACAGGTATGTATGGGATCCTCTGTTTTTTGGGATTTTTTTTTAACAGTTTACAGTTTCAGACATGCAGCACTTTCCTGGACATGCCTCAGAAGATCAGGTTCATTTATTGTACATGTGTAACCCTGGCTGTGTGTTTGTGCAGCTGGGGGACTGCTCACCTCCCCAGCTGCTCACCATGATCCCCATCCCACCAGAGCCAATAACTCCCTCCATTGCCCCCACCAGGAGTTAGCAGCGTCATTTTGTTCATTCACAGAGGCAGAGCTTCTCATGTTCAGAAGGGCATGCAAAAAACTCAGGCTTGTGAAAATGTGTCTGTATCTGTTCAAGGCAGACCTGTCATTTCTGAGTAGAACTGCGTAATTTTATTTTTTGGCTATTTAGTTGTTTCTTTATTAATTGCTGTTTCCTTATTAAAACATTAATTTTGACAGAACAGAGACATTATTGCGTAAATAATTGTGTAGTTAAAGTATTCACACTGTTTAAACACACATGGGGAAAAAATGACTGAGCTAGGAACTGATAGATATTTGCTAAAATTTGCCTGTTGAGGGGAAGGCCTTTTAAAATTAATACGATGTTATGACAAAGATGGACCTAAGCCATAGACTTCAGGTATCAGAACAGATCTGAATCCTGTCATTTTTTAAGAACTGGTGACTGTTTGCATATTCTACAAGTCCAGAGTTGTATCTTCAACTTTTTCCTGAGGTCAAGACAGAGAGGAGAGTATGTATGCTAATACCTAATTCTAATACATAGGGCAGCCTACATGTCATTTTCAACTATAAAGTAGCCTTTAAATGACAGAGTATTTTTTTTAAGTATCGGTGAATTTAGTAAATAATTTTTTACATGATCATAGAAATAAAACTTCCCATAAGTGACGGAATTAGAGTACAACAGTAAGTTAATGTCCTCCACAAAGATAAGTCCACATATCACAGTCTCAAGGTTTATTCCCACTGCTATTGAAAATTGTGACATTCTCTTCAAGCTTGGTTAGGTAGCATCAAGTTCACCACTGCAAAATAATATAGGCTTTACTGAAAAAAGAATCAACCATTGATTTCCCTACCAGCCTACCATGAGAACTTACCTCGTCAACTGCAGACCTTCTTCAGAAACACTTACCCATTCTGCAGATATTGATCTGTCATCTAGTGTCCATGCCATTACTGTATTTGTGGCTAGGAATAAAGTGCAAATCCATACCAATACAGAAATCATTCTCATTCTTTTAATTTGTTGGTTTTATATAAGAAGGGCACAGGGCAGTGCCTGCACTCATAATGCAGCTTTAACAGTAATCTCTTTCAGTGTCCAACCTTTAGGATCTGATCAAGAAAAATGATGACTTTATGTATATATAACATGCATAATATTGCATACGTATGTATAGAACCACAGAACAGCTTGGTTTGGAAGGGGCCTTATAGCCCATGCAGTTCCATCCCTCCTGCCATGGGGAGAGTTGCTGACCGCCAGATCAGGCACTAGATCTGGTTAACCAGACCCACTCAGTCTGGCTTTGAACGCTTCCAGGGATGAAGCATCCACAGCTTTTTGGAGCAGCCTGTTCCAATCTCTCACCACCTTCTGAGTGAAAAATTTCACCCTCAAATCTAATCCAAATCTCCCCTCTTTTATTTTTAATACCCTGAGTTTATCACCATCTGCTCATGTAAAAAGTCCCTCCTGATTGTAAACTCCTTTTAAGTATTGGAAGGCTGCAGTGAGGTATTCTCAGAGTCTTCTCATCTCTAGGCTGAACAAGACCAGCTCCCTCAGCCTGTCTCAGTATCAGAGGTGCTCCAGGCCTCTGAGCATCTTCGTGGCCCTCCTCTGGAACCCCTACAACAGCTCCACATCCCACATCTGCCCTAACATAGCTTCTAGCAGGATCTGCTCCACGATCTTCTCAGGAACAGAGGTGTGGCTCACCAGCCTGTAGTCCCCCAGGTCTTCCTCTCTCCCCTTCTTGAATATGGAAGTGATGTTTTCCTTTTTCACATCCCTGAACTTCACCTGACAGACACAACTTTTCAAATATGATGGAGAGCATCTTGGCAACCACATCAGTCAGTTCCTTCAGGATCCTAGGATGCATGTCATCTGGCTTCATAGAGTAGTACATATTCAGACTCGTGAGGCAGTCTTTGACACGCTCTCCTAAAGCTCAATAACTTTTGTGGGAGGCAATGGAAGGAGGTTTTGTTAATATGATTTGCAGGGTTCTTTGCATCACTATTTTGCAAAATGACACAACGGTCAATCAAAACCACAGTTAATGATCTTCCAACAAGATGTCATGAAGTGAAAAATTAAATTAAACTAAAATAAAACAAAATGACTTGTGTCAGTTCCTTGCTCACCTGCATTAAATTACTTGTATGCTCAAGGGCTTGCAAGATCACAGCATTATAGCAAAAATAAAAAATAAAAATAAAAAAAGAAAGCAAGAAAAAGAAATGGAGAAATGGCAGCATATTTAATGTCAAATGTTCTTTCTAAAAAGTTTTGTCATATAATTCTGTTAGAATAATCTTGGACAAGATGATCTTGGGATTCTTTTTATTTATTTATTTTTATTATTATTAATAGTAGCATTTTAGCTTTTTTTCCTCCACGCAGATTCATTAACCTGGATTTTAAACTTTTGGAAATTATTGATCTAGTCTGTTCTCAAGTCAGCTTCTGTGATACACTCAGAACTACTCTTTCTCCTTCTGCTTATAAGCCCACAATTCTTCTGGTCATTCCCTCTAGTACCTAGAGCTGGCTAGAGGGCCATGCCCAACAGGTAGTGGTTAATGGAGTTAAGTCCAGCTGGCGACCCGTTTCAAGTGGTGTCCCACAGGGGTTGGTACTGGGGCCCATCTTGTTTAATATCTTTATTGATGACCTAGATGAGGGGATTGAGTGTACCCTCAGTAAGCTTGCAGATGACACCAGGTTGGGAGGAAGTGTCGATCTGCCTGGGTGTAGGGAGGCCCTTCAGAGGGATCTAGATAAGCTGGATTGCTGGGCCGAGGTGAATGTGATGAGGTTCAACAAGGCCAAGTGCCGGGTCCTGCACTTTGGCCACAATAACCCCATGCAGTGCTATAGGCTTGGGGATGAGTGGCTGGATGATTGTGAAGAGGAAAGAGACCTGGAGGTGTTGGTTGATGCTCGGCTGAACATGAGCCAACAGTGTGCCCAGGTGGCCAGGAGGGCCAACGGCATCCTGGCCTGCATTAGAAATAGTGTGACCAGCAGGAACAGGGAGGTAATCATCCCCCTGTACTCAGCACTGGTGAGGCCGCACCTCGAGTATTGTGTCCAGTTTTGGGCCCCTCACTACAGAAAAGACATTGAAGCCCTGGAGCGTGTCCAGAGAAGGGCAACAAAACTGGTGAGGGGACTGGAGCACAAGTCTTATGAGGAGCGGCTGAGGGAGCTGGGATTGTTCAGTCTGGAGAAGAGGAGGCTCAGAGGAGACCTCATTGCACTCTACAACTTCCTGAAGGGAGGTTGTGATGAAGAGGGGTTTGGCCTCTTCTCCCAGGCAACGAACAGGACCCAAGGAAATGCCCGCAAGTTGTACCAGGGGAGGTTTAGGTTAGACATGAGGAAAAACATTTTCTCTCAGAGGGTGGTAAGGCACTGGAGTGGCCTGCCCAGGGAGGTGGTGGAGTCGCCGTCCCTGGGAGTGTTCAAGAGGCGTCTGTATGAGGAGCTACGAGATATGGTTTAATAGTTTGTGGTAGCAATGGTAATGGGAGGACGGTTGGACTAGATGATCTTGCAGGTCATTTCCAACCTTGTGATTCTATGATTCTATCAGGAGAGCATTAGAAGAAAGTTTTGTCTTTCTTTTATGAAGCTTGCACCAAAAATTATGCCTCCTGGGGAAAAAGCAACAGATGTTTTGTGGTTTTTTTTCCCCTCAGTATCCTTTTAGCCCCTGGGGGGGGGGGGGAGGGGTGTTTAAAAATCATGACCCTTCAGTAGAAAGATGCAGAATAGCTGTAACAGTACAACTATTGTCATACATGGAATGAAGACTATCAAATGCTACAACTGATTTGCAATAGAGAATGAATAATTTCTGCTTCATTCTCAAATTCAGTAGCCATATAAAAGTCAGATACTATAGCCATAAGCACAACACGCACACAAAATAAATAATGCAGTTGGCATACTTGCTAAATTGGTGATGGGAATACATTCTCTTTGTATTTTTACTGTCTTCTAAAATGCCTTTGAATGCTGGGATTTGAAACTAAAATAACAAGAGGTTTTCTTGGCAAAACCATATTTTAAATAAGTAATTAGATGCCAGTGAGGAAACATCACTTCTCAGCTAGTAAATCAATGGCCTTTTGATTCAGGCTTCATTGAGGAAGGTCATGTTATGTTAAGGAACAGTAACTATGAGCATCTAATAAAAGCCACTCGTGTCTCATTGGCTGAATTGGCAGCTGTGGAAACACACTGACCTTGCAGCAGAAGGTGAGAGCACAGTGTGGCACCCTCACAAAGACTTAGCCATCGGTAGGTTCATTCACATGAATGTTTTATTGTTTACTTCAGCAGCGTTACTGACAGGGGCAGCATTACTCATGTGCCTAACAAGCTAAGAACCACATTTTCGTAACCCAGCTCACACCTTGCGCCTAGCTAGCAGCCTGCTCCTTGATGTGCAGTATTTCTGGCCTTACTTTTGTCCTCTTTTCTGAAATACTATGAAATATCAGTATTAATTCAAAAACCTCCTGATACGAGAGCCAAGTTTAAACGAAAGTATCACTTCCAATGAACAGGACCACGAGCTTGTTAGTACATAAACACAGAGCTAGGCTAAATGTCAAGTGTGAAATTCTCCCATGGAAACTCTTTGGTTTTCTTCAGTTTCTGCCAGGCTGGAACCTGGCGATAGATGGACCACATTTGACTGCACTGGTATCCCCTTTGTGATAGGAGCGCTCAGCACGTTTAAGGGCTTTCTCTTTCATGGCATCAGTCTTTTTCTGTGGTGATAAGTAGCTGGAAAGCCATCAAATCTGGTAGCCAGCATCCATGAACCTCTCCCTTTTGAAGGAAGTTCACCCTGTTGATATCTGCTGTAATTAGCCTCTAAAAAGCTCAATCAAATGACATGGTGAAATTACTGAGAGAATTCATGTTGATTTTCTGGGACTTTGGAGCACACAGTTAAAATGCTTTAGTACCCAGAATAAGACTGTCAAATGACATACCTCCAGCAGGTGCCGTTTAGACAGAGCAAATGCTGCTTGCTACCAAGAGCTGAAACAAATCTTCCCATCAAATTTAATGGGCTTCAGATCGAAGCCTTTCTGCAGCAGTTTCCGTTTCAGCTACTGAAATATCCTGTCTCATCTTGAGAGGCATGGAGTACCTATTTCTTCTCACTAATACAGATAAGGGAGTGAAACCTTCCTCTCCTCTCTCTCCTCAGTAGGAAAAGTATGAGTAACATTGGGGAAATCACACTGCCAGAGCTAGCACTTCTCCCAGTGTAGAGCAATATAATTCCCTTGGCTTCTGTGAACTGATGCAAGTTTACACCAAGCAGGCTTCTACCTAACCAAAAAAGCTCCTGCATACGTTCACACACATACACGTACACAAAATCCTTTGAAATTAATATATTAAAAACAAATCCCTGTGCTGATATGTACATTTCTATAAGCCTTCCTCCATTTTCCATACAGATACGCACATTTAGTTATTGTTTCCCCATGATGACTTGCACATAGAAAATGCAAAGCTCAGCCATTAATAATAATCATAAAAACAACAAACCCAACAATAATAATAATTATGGAGCCAATTCAATATCATGGCAGCAATAACTGGGTTTGAAACCCTGCAAGTGTAAAAGTCTTGTTTGTTTTATGAGCCTGCACACTGTGCTAGTCTTAAAAATAAGAAATGTTCCTTCCGGCTCAGATTTTATAAAGAAGAAAAAAAATCATATCTTTAATTAAGATTTATGGCATTCAATAGGACTCAGTGAGGATAGAAAAACTGCTTCAGAGTGTAAAAAGTAACAGTTAAAAATGGGGAAATATGATTAAGTGTCTTTAATTCCTACTGCCTCCTTTACAGGTTTTCCGATGGCCTGAGGCAGAAATAGGCACTTATTGTCTTTAAAACAGCATTATCTTGGCATAAAATGTTTATGGATCAAGATAAAACTCGTTCTGAGAAATAATAATGCTGGCATGAGTTGAAAGAACCTTGCCTTTGGAGGAGAAAAAAAAAAATTAAACATATATTTAGTTTAATGAGAAAATGTACTTAAAGGGAAACACTTTAAAAAAAGACAGAGAGAATTTTATGATGAAAAATATGGTTTAGACATATAATACTTATGAGACTGTGGTGATTTGCATCTCAATAATGCAAAGTTAAATTTAAATCCCAGTTCAGCCTTCAAATGGAGATAACGATGACCCTTAAAACAAGAATGAGACATTGCAAGGATCACCATTAACTATTTCTAGGCAACTGTGTTGCCTTGGGCAATGAGAAATGATGAAAGGTAAAATCCTTCAATGATTCACACTTCTAAGCATTGGCTACATATATCTGTAGATTAAACCACCAGAAGCAGCAGTTGCTCAGAACTATGGACAGTCAAATTCTGGGCTGTGGCCTTGCAACCATACTTTCAATGGCACTGTGTGTGACAGACAAAAACAGGCTGAACATGCAGTATTAAATATATGACCCATTCATTTAAACTTTCCCATCTCTGAGATACATCAACTAGGTGGCTCCGAGGGAAAATCTCATGAATCCATGCATCATCTCTTTTGTCAAAACTTGGTTTAGAAACCTAGAACACAGTCCAGTTTAATCTCCAGAGAAGGGGAAAAAGTGACAAAAGCTCATATTTTTGATCCTGTAGCATTTAGTGTCATGAGAAAGCTCTCACTTGAATATGATTGCTCTCACAGCTGCATGCTGAGCAATGTGAACATAAAACCTGGATTAAAATACAGCTAATCTCAGCCAGAAACTGAATTCAACATAATTGAACCAGTAGGACTGATGAAGTGCTAACCAATTCCTTCTTATCTCACTGAATCTTTGAGCTGTAGGTAGTATTAATGTACCCTGTGGTGTCCTGCCTTGTTACAGAAATGTGGTGAGATAACTAGTTTAGGAACTGTTAACCACATTGCAATGGGATACGATGGCAACCTTGTTGTGATTGGGTTTTGAAGTTGGGTTTATAGCTGTAATATAGAACAAGCCTCAGGGAAATGCAAAAATATAAAAAAAACAGCAAGCAGCATATTTTCTCACATCTGGAAAAAGTGTGTTCCATTAAAAAGTGTTTCATGCAAGTAGTTAACATCTAACTTCATTGAAATGACACCATAAAATCCTAAGGAATAGACTACATTCTTTTATGGCTTCTTTTCCTAACCAATAAAGGTGAAATACACTGGATACTCAATTACGTCCCCCAGGAAAGAGACAGCCTGAAGACTATCCTAAGACCAAAACCCTAGAAAATGAAGTCCAATTCGCTTTATGTCGATATGCTAGAGCCTTCAAGGACTCCATCAGATTTAAACAGGGAATCATATCTCATATCATCAGGATCCCAATAACAGTGAATGCTGTCTTGACAGTTTTTTTAAAGAAGGCCTTCTTGAATATATTTCATCCCGAAGGCAGTCTGGGCTGAACCTCAGATGATCAGTCAGGTATGTGGGCTTTGAAAGTTCAGGTCACCTTTTGTTTGAAGCTCCACAGCCATGAAAAAAGATATAAATGCAAATACAAATATAAATGTAAGATTCATTAGCATAGAGAGATGGAGATCATGAACACTTAGACCAGGCAATCGCTGTGAAGTGGGAAAGACACAAAATCTCAAAATCATATTAACATTTTGCACAAAATGGTAATTTTGGTGTTTAGACTGAAAATTGAAGTGCCAACAACGACCATCTCCGTAATAAATAAAAGTTCTGCAGCATGTGAAATGCGTGTTGTGCTTAGTAAGTAGGGCTCATCTGAAGGATGGTACCCACAAGGGCCATTCAAAAACCCCTAGCAACATCCCAGATCATGATTATTGATTCAGTTATTATTGCCTTTTTCTGAATGAGTAATTCAACGTTTTACTTTACTTTTCACCTTCTCTAAATCAGTCTCCAGACGCTGTCCTTAATCTCAGTTGTAAACGTGCTTAGGTTTGTATTGAAGCTGCTTTTTGTTATGTCCCTTAAAGCCTCCATGAGTGTGTGCTACTCAGCACCTAACCCTCAGCTGACAATCAGATATTTCACATTTGCAAAGAGACACTTATTTCCAGGAAGAAAGAACAAGAAAGTGGATGTGGATTTTGTTCTATACCGCAACCCCATCAGCAGACTAAACTTTCTACACCATAGACCTGACCTTGAAAGTTTCACAATGAATCTGAACTTTAGAAGCAGATTTGGAGAATTCCAGGGAACTTCAAATTTTCACCCTTCAGAGGTGCAGAACGACAAATAGCATCAGACACAGCTCTGAGCACTCTGTGGAGCTATGCATTGCAAGCAGAAGATTAAATAGAATTGACCTCTATCTCTGTAGCATATCCCATTCTAATTTTCCCATGACATTTTATTTTTCTTTCCCTCTATGACTTAGAAATATTTATAGGTAAGCTTTTTGGCTTTTTTTTCCTGGTCTATCTAGTGAGCTAGTATGGAAGTACACAGCATTATATTTTTGCTATAAGCTAAAAATACAAGGGGACTACAAAACAGCTCTGCTCACGGGCTTCTGCTCTTGGGCTTCTGTGATCACACATCTGAGGCAGATCATTAGCATTTTAAGGAGTGGGTGATGCTTGCAGCCTCTCAGTTAAAGCATTGTAACATTAACTGACAGCTTGTGGGAATCAAGGCATTTTCCTTACATATGTAAAAATGAAAGTCATGTAATAGTTACGAGATCTGCACTCCAGGCGAAGTGGGCGACATTAGCACAGGATAATCATATGGCTGAGACTAGCAGCCTTATTATCTTCTCCTTCAGGGCTGGCTTCTTTGGAGGCAGAAATAAGGGCAAAATCATTGCCATCAACCTCCTGGTATATTTTTACAGGTGGGAAGGAGCAGAGCTTAGAACTAAGTGGGCATTAATTTGTTAGCTACGACAAATGATAGAGAGAGATAAAGATGCTTTGGTCTGACAGCCTCATGGTCATTTGGAAGTATCTGCTGGGCTACTGTACCCTACTTCTGATGGGAAGAAAGAACAGGGAATATTGTATTACACAGTGTACCTGTGGCACAAGATCATATAGTTGTGGGCAGCTAAAACGTGATCAATTTATGAGTTCATGTTTGTGTGAAATAGGACATTTCCGTACTCTGACTCTACTGTGGATTCCTTTCATTAACATATAGCTGTATATAAACTTCGGAAACACTTAAGAATTTATGACTAGTCTCTTTTAAATCTACACTTTGAAAAATCTATATTATAATTAGTGAAAGCTACTGCTTACCTTATTTCACCTTCCTGTTATATTCATATATCCTTTCTCAAAGTGATTACAGTTTTCTACACTTTCTCAGGAGATTTAAGTGTCTTGATGAGAGGAAGCCATCAGGTCTGGTGCTAAGGTCTCACCTAAGGCTGACATGGAAGTGCACTAAAATCTGGTGTAAACATTTTTCCCAAGGGCTGGAAGCCACAGGTGTATATCTTAAATATCTCTATCATTTCATGATGGTATCTGCTCTCAGCTTCACTCTCTGAACTTGCCTATGGGATAGGACAAGGGGAAAGAGTTCCAAACTTACAGAGAGGAGATTTAATAGGATATAAGGAAGAATTTTTAGATAATATGTGCAATGGGACACTGGCATCGGTTTCCCAGGGAAGTGGTGGGTGCCCCATCCCTGGGTATATTCAAGATCAGGAAGGAACAGGCTCTGAGCACCTGATGGAGCTGTAGATGCCTCTGTTAATTGCAGGGAGTTGGACCAGATAGCCTTTAAGTGTCCATCCCAACAATTCTATGATTCTATTAAATGCTCAGATGAAAGATCAGTGAGCAGGGGAGATGTACCTTATTTTCCACTCATTTTTAATTTACTGTCTTATGCTCAGAATGTATTTTGAATTAGAATGCTTGTACTGAGTGACTTTATTAAGTTTTTTTTAATTATTATTAAAAAATAACTTCTCACTCATTTTCTCAATGTGGAAAAATTGGATCTTAAATCTAAAAACATGGAGTCACTAATATATAAACAAGGAAACATATGCAAATAAATGAAGATGTTTGTGCACAAGCGCACTAGATATCATTCAGCTCTCAGATGAGAAAATTACTTTCAAAACATATGATATATGTGAGCTCCTTTCTCAGTAACATATATATTTTTTTGCACTATTGGTTTATACGAGTTATTTATCTTTTTTAGCTTGTCTTGAATTTCCAGTTTAATAGATCATATACATACAACTCTGCTCCACAAAGACCATTCCAGACATAGCTGCTATTTCCTGTATCTCTGTCTTTACTATCTTGTAGGAATGCTCAGGTGTCATTCATTCTTCTTTCTGAAAAAAAACCCATGCTCTATCAGCACACAAATACACACACACACACACAAGTAAAAGATTTGTAGTTATACTTACATGTTGGTCTCTTCACAGTTGACTTTTTTGAGAGATTTACATCTGTGTTGGAAGTCAAAATGGAATTATTCTGATACTGGATCTTGTTTACATATGCAGACCTATAAAAACAGGGAGAAAGAAAGAAAAAAAACCCAAAAACCTTCACTTTCAGAATTCTGAAATGGAATTATACCAAAATCAGATTATTACCTAAAGAAAACTTGAAAGTGCATGCTGTAAGTGGAAAGACTTTGCATATTCCGTATTTGAAACCCAAATGGAAGAGACTAGTATCTCCTAATTTTGATTTTGCTGCAATGAAGTAGGAGCTGTAAGGAACAACAGGATGGTACTCATTTCTAAATGGAGAACGAGAAGACTTCAACAGATCATAGAAGTGATCTGTTGTAGATTTCAGTCTACATCTTCTTCTACCATTCTGCATATTCTCCCTACAGAAAGAAAGAGATGCCCATTTATCAGTGATATATGGCATGATATATATCCTGCAAGCACTCAAATAAATGAACTTGTGTTCACTTTTTTTCCCTGGAAAGGGATTTTGTGCCACAGAGGACTCAAATAGAAGGATAGTCCCTCCTTTTTGCACTAGCTTTCAGGAAGTTTCAGCCAGTTGAAAAGCAAACCTGGAACATAAAGTGACAAACAGTCACTGAAAAAAAACAACCACCATACAAATAGAAGGCTGTTTATAACCTATCCCTTCCCCTGGAACTGCCTTGTTTATCTGGGCCTAAATTCAAATCCTTTGAGGCATTGATTATTACTGAAAGCAACCATCAAACCATGTATGCTGGTGCAAAACTTAAAATTCACACTCTGTTAGTTAATTAATTGAATAATGCAATCAGGAAGCAGTAAGACAACCCGGTGACGGAGGTAAGTAATACATTCAGTGTGTGTTTTGAAGACTCAGCAATGAATGTCTTTCCCAGCCTCTGTGTGAGCTATTCATTACTTCACAGGTTGTTTTCAATAAGCAATACATGTGAGAATGTTGTGATTGGCTCATAAACATTTCACAAACCAAAAAGAGCAACTCATAACCAAATAAACCTTCCAGCTTGAATTATTCACTCAGCTCTGTTATTTTCTATTAAAAACCTTCATGAAGCTGGGATCATTCCTCTTACATATAAATAAACAGCTTACAACATGCTATTCAGTTTGATTTATTTAAATAATAAAGAAAACTTGGGAGAAAATTAGATAAAGGGAGATAAAGAAAGTGTGTCTTGTGATTTATAGTAACCAGAATTATGAGATTCTGTTCAACACACATCCATACATCTAGTGCAATATATTTTGCAAGAGGATCACTCCTAACCCCCTGTTGAAGTGTCTCTGGCAGGCCATACTTCCCAGCCTGGATCTAGTGCTTGAGTAAATGATGAGTGACATTTACACAACGCCTTTCACCTCCAGATCCCAAAGCACCTGACAGATTGTTCAAAGTGATTACAGGCTCTAGGCCAGGTTCTGCTCTCTGATGAATCAAGGCAAAGGGAAGGACCCTGCCATGGCAGCCTGGCTGTAACTTCAATTACATTACTGCAGCTCCATTAACTTGACCACTTTGGTTGTATACAAAGGTCATTTTACCAGTTCGTGAAACTCCACCAGTCTTACTACTTTCCACTTCTGCCTGGTGAGTACACAGATTTTAAACATCCCACCCACTTTTACTTATTGCTCATGGCAAAGAAGCAATAATAGCTCTACTTTTGCAAGAATTTTGAGAACTTAATATTGTTTTACTCAACATTAATCCAGTTTAAAGACTAGAAAAATCTTTGGGAAGAACAATGGTTTAGGGCTGGACCCATAAGTCTGGTTTATTCTCAAAAAGATCTGGGCCCATAGTCCCAGAAGCCTCCAAATAATGCAAGTCCCATCGCCATCAGAAGAAATAAATCATAGAATCACAGAATCATAGGGGCTGAAAAGGGCCTCTAAGATGATCGAGTCCAACCCCCCAGTGTCAGAATGCTGCCAGAATCTCAACCGACTCTGCTTTAGGGCAAAACTGCCCAGTGCTTATGACCAGCCACTCCCACGATATCCTGCACAGTCATTTATGTCTTTAAAAGTTTTGATTTTTCATTGTTCCCTTGGCAGATACTCATTCAGAAAGTGTCTAGAATCAGCTGGGAGAAGAGCTCACATCAGTAATTCGAGATGCAAGTGCAGTATTAGATTGTGCTGATGTGGCTTTAAGTATGGAGAGATGTTAGCAAGAATCTGAAGATGTACCCAGCAGAGAATTTCAGTGCAGGAGGTTAGAAGAGGAAGATAGTAAATTTGGAAGTCTGGGCTGCTACTAGTTGAAAACCTGCACAGGAAGAATTCTGGAGAGGAAATCGTTGGCAGCATGAAACATGGAGAAATTCTTCTATTGACACTGACATTTGAAATTTAAGCTGTGTTGTCTTGAAGACAGCCTAGTCTACTCTTTGCATCTATACCATCATAGATCATGCCTGATACTAGTAGAAATTCGGTAATGTTAGCAAAAAAAGCTGACCTTACACATTAATAAGACTCTAGGTGTATGAGACTGGTATCAAGCCACCTGACAGAAACAAGCATCTATCTAGTCATAGAAAGATCACAGTTTAGGGAGAAAGATACAACTAGAGATGTGAATGAAGGTACAATCATCTTACACAAGCATTCGTAAGGCTCTCCATCTTTCAACTCACCTGCAGGAACAATTCACCACCATCCCAGAGATGGATTAATGAAATAAATCTTCTTTTGTTGTTTGCTTTTTTTTCCTTCAATTAAGTGACATCTAGGTGGAAAATGTATCTGATTGTTTGTGTAGGACAAAATGCATCACATAGGAAGGGAATGATGAATGATACCCAGAGCCATGTATCTCCATGATCCAACAGGAAGAGTACTACAAAGTAGTTGTCCTCTAGGCTCGTTCTTGAAAGGATTATTTATTATTCACTGCAAGACATCATCAAGACTGTCTGAGTAAATACCTGCCTGCTAATATTCAACACACACATTAAGTATTGCTAATCACCATTGCTCTGCATGTGACAGGAACTGCTGTCTTCGTTACTCTGATCATTGAGAGATAAACAGTGCATCTGTAACCACACTTGCTTACAATTGCTGAGTGTTTTCAAACAGCTGCAGAGCAAGAGCAGAGTTGGTCAGATGTGTATTTTAATCATTTTGCATGCAAATATCTTCCTAGGAGAGAGAAAAAGAAAAAAAAAAAAGGAAAAGGAAAAGAAAAACAAACAAACAAAACAGACAAAACAGCAATAAGAACTAAAGGGCAAAAGAACCTTAACAAGGTAAGGGTGGATGGCAGATCCCCTTACATCCCCTGGATGTCTATTTACCCTTGGATGCTACCACTTAATAACATTGACGGAGGAATAGTTAACAGAAGCAAATGATTAATTAATGGGTCAAAGGCCATTTCCACTTTGTTACTTTTACTTACTTGAGACAAGATCAAATCAAATAAGAGAAGCGAGAAAGAGACATCCAAGGGAAGCTGCTAATTCATGTACTTCGTATCCACACTGTGTTCTCAAATTCTATTAAAAAAAAAATGTTTAGCAGGATGGAATGAAACAAGCCAAGCAATCTATTGTAAAAACAGGGGCTCCTGGCTTGCTTTCCTGGAAGATTTTATCCTTTCAATTGGAAGGACCTTATTGAGTCTAGAGTACCACAGCTCCAGCAAGTGAAACAAAACAGATGTTGCCAGAACCATATGTATTACATTTGACAGAGAGGAAAGCTAGTCCAATTTCATATGAATATGTACCCAGGCATAAAATAAATTGATTTATAGCATTTGCTTAAAGACAATATCCTCTATTCTATTAATATGGTTACCCTCTTAATGAAACATTGAGTTACAGGGACTGTTCTCGGTGTTGCTGTAGTTTGTATTCTAAACTCAAAAAAGTTCATAAGCCTAGCTGTAATGTAGGACTAATTTTTTCTGTTGAGTTATTTAGATTTTTGGATCAAATACCAATTTTACCTCTGGGAAAATGAGGTCTTGTTTCTATCGGCACTGTAGTGATACCTAGAAAACCCGTTGTATTTACAGATATTAGTGAGGTTTGAAATACCAGTGTTTTTGCTTGATGTAGGATGTACCCATGAATTCAGAACTTCTCCTGTTTTCTATATGCACATTTCTAGGGTGACTTCATGTTTATGTCAGTCCAAATAGAAATCTCGGATTCAGGCATGCTCAGAAATTCAAATCTTGATCTAAAACTAAATGAGGTGGTTTGGGGCCACCTTTAGGTGTTACAGGATTAGGGCACTGAGGGTACATGTTGCCAAAGCAAAACATGGGAGGTATGGGAAGCACTGAATATGAGAGCAGAAGTTAGGCACATTTGGGCCGGGTTCACCAAGAAACTTACCAGTGTTTCTCAGCTGTTTTGCAGGTCCATGCAATGCTGCCATGCAATGCTGCCATGCAAGCAGCCAAGCTGCTGCTGAGATTTTCTTCTGCAACATGAAGATTGCTCAGTCTCAAAGTTCCAACACAAAGTATGAGTCACTGAAAAACTGGGCAGTATCAGCCCACTGAGCTTTAGCTGTGCTCTGGAAGAACTCAGGGTGATTTTGTTTTATTGACTGGAAGGAGAGGCAGTTCATTGCATGCAATGCTTCGATATTCAAAATCCTAGGCTGATAGCAGAAAGATGAATTACAGAACCATAGCAGTACTGAATTGTTTTTATTTTTTTATTAAGACCTCTTCCTCTTTCCAGATTATTACTGACGAGAAGAAGGCCTCCATGGCTTATTTTCTATCTCTGTCGAAGATTTGCTATCAGATGTAAGTAAGTCCAGAAGAGACTATTTACCTCTCTGTACTCCCATGTTTCATCTGAAAATAATGCATTTACCTGAATCTATTTAATAATAAGAGCTGAGATACTCAGGTACTACTACCATGAAAACCAGATAAGTCTCAGGCTCCAAGACCTGGATTCAAACCTGACCACATTCTCTTCCAAACTTCAAGTGACTTATGCCTCACCTCAGTTACGTAGCAAAACCTACTCAGGTTCACTCACATTGAGAGGTCTCATACACTTCCGATCCCCAAACTGCACAAAAATATGCTTTAATAATTTGGAATTTCCTCTTTTTTTTCTTTTTCCTTCTTCTTTTGTTATTTTTCCCTCTTGCAATTCACAGTGTAGATTAAGACTTAAATACTTTAAGGCATAATGGGCTTAGAGGTTAATAATATAACATACTGAGTTCAGGAGGTTGGCTACACTGGGGCAAAATCCTTAGTCTAATCCAATTGTCCAGTGGATATGGTTTGACACTGGTGTGTCACAATGAAAAATCACTTGAAACTTAACCTGAACCACCGTCCAGAAAAACTAAAGAATCATCCATGAGTCTGTTTTATTAGTGCTGCCTCATCTCTTTTTCATCTACCTGTTTGCTTTCAGGCTGATCCAGATCAGTCTTCTTGGAGAAGATTTGACCTTTTGGCACCCAATCTCTTGGCAACCACTGTACCCAGGAAGCTCCCAGTATGGCTACAGTTGATGTGTAGCATCATGCTTTTTAGCGACTGAAGAGGACTGAAAGTAATTTTAAAGGACAGCAAGAAAAGATTTAATCTGATAATTGTTATGATATTATCAGTATCTAATTGGTTCCACAGTAGAAAATGTAATTATCCCACTCAGCAACAAGAACCCAGTAAATATTGATAGGCTGAGGTTTCCAAGAAGCCCCAGCATTTGAGACAACATTGTCACAGGGGTATTTGTATTAGTCATTAGAGGAAGGGTAATGAAATGGGGAATGGGGATAAGTGTCTGAGTGAAGCACACAGGCAGAACTCAGCCCAGAGTCATTCTGGATGTCCCTTTTCCTGAGTGTTGACAGGAGAGCTTATCTTACTCTTGGTCACAGCAAAGTATTTTTCCTTTTTGAAGGAAAAAAAAAAAAAAATCCTGTGTGTGGCAGAGAGAAGTCCAGGTAGTTGAGAACATATGTGTCAGGAGAGGCTTTCTAGAGTAGAGAGACATGGCAGTGGGAAGAACTGACTATGTTCTATTCTCATTTTCTACCCTGAAACATAATATTTGACAGATAATGGCGTTTTCTATCCTCCCAAACACATGTAGTCTGGAAATGATATCATCTTGCCTGAGGGATCTTTATAACACCTCCTTGGTTTTGTGGCACTGAACATTACAAATTGGGAAAATTGAGTTAGATCAGGACTTATCTGTCAAGAAAACTTCAGGTTTTCCAGATCTACCAGGAGATGTGACCCATGCAGCTTTTCACAGCCTCTTCCACTCCCAGCTTCCATGCCAGAGGCCAGCAGGAGCCTTAAGAAGAGAAGACAAGGTGTCATTTGGACAAGGAACGCCTTCCTACATAGTAACCCTGTTCACCACATGCAAAACAAGTTGGAGACTGAGCTCTCATCTGTGAGGATGGAATTTCTCCTGCACCTAGGGTGCTAGGGATGGTACAGCTCTGCTTTTTCCATGACTTTTGGGTTCAGCAGATCTTCCAAACAATACATTTTGCCTGCAGCTGTAGCAATGCCTTGCAACAAGGCAGCTCTGACTCCAAATGATCGCAGCTGGTGCATCTCTTTGAGCTGAATTGGTGAAAGACAGAGTAAATGACAGGTTACTTCAATGCAGCTCTTAGCAAGAACTTAGGGAGATTATTAGGAAGGAACTGGAAAGACATCGCTGGAATCTGTTTGTGGAACTGACAACTGAGCATTAGTTTTCTTTGACAACTTTTAATCACTGTGTTTTCTACTTATGCAAATTTCAATAATACTCCTGATGCTCTGGATTTCTATAGCATTGGGGTTTGTGGCAGTGACATGAGGATTCAGAGCTGGATGCTCATCCACTGCTAACTTGTTCCTGCATCGAAGATATATTACTTTTGGTGGTGACGTGCATTGATTCATGTAGTACACGTGCCATCAGAGCACACATTCAGAAAGAAACATACCACAAAATGCTACTTAGGGAGTCTCCACTCTAGTTTCAGTGTGGTTTAGGGTTTGCTTACACTGTAAATCACAGGTAAGACCCTTCAATATGTGCCAAAAGATGCATAGGGGCCTAATTTATCCTGCAGCAAGCTTTCTCTGCTGTGAAGAACAGAGTAAGCTTGTGCCTGCTTGCAGTACTGCACAAAAATACCAATGTATGTGTTTAGGTGCTCATTTTATACCCACAAACTTTTAAGAGAGGGATCTTCATCAATTTAATTCTCACTTGGAGATACAATAGGCTTAACATGCCTGAATTATCATGCTGATTTTGAAAAAAGGATTAGAGCTCCTAAGTTCCTTTGGCAGTCTTGAAAATGCCATGAAAGATCTTCGCATAGAAACAGAGCTTGGTGAATACCTTTACTTGGTACGAAGTCTTTTCATGAGTCACATGGAAATTGCCTGTTTATTCCACTCTGGCTCCATCATGGGATTAGTTCTTATATTACAATTACCCATTGTTTGCCCAGTTCAGCCTTCCATTGGTTTCTTTGAAAGATGATTTAATAAGCCAAGAGACCATAATGCTGTCAGTATCTGTGGTGCTATTAGATCATGCTGCCACTAATTGAGTCTTAATATGTCCCCTCACCTAAAAGACTGTATTGTGGGTAATTTTATCTTGATATTCAATTTAAACTTTCCATCTCATTACTCCTAGCCTTACCTACTTCAACCACCCTAAATGATTACTCTGCCTGTTTTCACCTATGATAAAGATGTGGACAGTTATCATATTCCACCCACCACTTGTCTGGCTGTAATTAGGCCAAGATGTAAAGTGATCTGGAACACCCAAGGTCATCAGTTTGGCCTGAAAGAGAAGGACAAAACGGGGGAGGGGAACATTACTTAAGTAGTGGTAGCAAAGAACTGGACTATGAGTAAAAGTGACTCCAGCATCTGCAACCCAATCTATTTTAATCTGCTCTGCTCTTCTTTATATAACCTTTTTTTCTCCCTAGCTATTTGTGCTGTTACTACCATGCATATACTCAGCAATGAGAATGTCTATTTGGTCTGAATTATGCAAGATTTTGAGAAATGGGATATGAATTTAATTTTCCTCATGTGACACAAGAGTAGTGTTACAAGGAATACCTACACTGTCAGGTACACACGGCCTCAAATTTAAGTAAATGCTTGGACTCAAGCCTATATTCCAAAACTGGCACCAAGGACTCAGGTAAGATTCACAGGTCTACATCCTTCTTTGCTGTCTGGAAGAACCATCATGCAAAATATCTCTCTGACACGGACATGTTTGCTGAAGTATAGTGCTGATAATTTGAAAGGGATTTGCAAGATAATTTTGGCAAAGAGGCAGAAGTAGGACTGAGTCTACAAAATGAGTCTCCCAATATAAGATATGTGCAGTGTCAGAGCTTAGTTTTGTTACCTCTGCATGGATGCACATTGCCATCTGAGATGTCCTGAAGTATCCCAGCAGTTTTCTGTGTGTTCTTTCGGAAAGATAGAAGTCCTTTGGCTGCTTTGGGTTTTATTTATGGCTTTTTTTCCTAGATGTTTCATGAAAAATTCTGAAAATATATTTTTTCATAAGCTCAGTTTTGAACAATTCTGAAATATCGGAAAAGCCAACTGTATCCTGAGCTGCAGCAAAAGCAGTGTGGCCAGCAGGGTGAGGGAAGTGATCCTGCCCCTCTGCTCTGTGCTGTGAGACCTCACCTGGAGCACTGCGTCCAGATGTGGAGTCCTCAGTACAGGAGAGACATGGAGCTGTTGGAGCGCGTCCAGAGGAGGGCCACAAAAATGATCAAAGGGATGGAACACTTCTCCTACAAGGACAGGCTGAGCGAGCTGAGGCTGTTCAGCCTGGAGAAGAGAAGGCCCTGGGGAGACCTGAGAATGCCTGTCAGTATCTAAACGGAAACTGGAGGAAAAAAAGGGACAGACTCCTTAGCAGGGACAAGGAGAAATGGTTTCAAACTTAAAGAAGGGAGATTTAGGTTGGATATAAGGAAGAAGCTTTTATGGCAAGAACGGTGAGGCACTGGCACAGGTTACCCAGAGGGGTGGTGAGTGCTCCATCCTTGGAGACAAAGTCAGATTGGACGGGACTCTGAGAACCTGATACAGCTATACCTGTTCACTGCTGGGGAATTGGACTAGAAGACCCTTAATGGTCCCTTCCAACTCAAAAGTTTCTACGATTCTATGATCAGCATTTCTTTCTGGACAGGAAATAGGTTTTCTTTCCATCTATATCTATTGAGAATAAAGATACTTCACCCAAGAAATATAAAGTTAATATAAAGTTACAGAGGGAAATTGACAGATTAATTCAATGCTTTTGTTGTGTTTTTGTATACTGTAGGTGTTTCTGTGAGATGAAGAGTTAAGTTTAAAAGAGGAAGGGCAAATAATGGAAGGTTAGAAAATGGATGCAAAGCACTGGGAGAAAAGACAAGCCAGGAGTACCTAGAATTCATATTCAAGGAAGAGGTACTCATGGGTTGCCAAAGTGATGTGAAGGACAAGATTTGCCACTGCTTCTGACTTATACTGCTCCTTTCAGCTTCTTAAGATGTCCGTAGGTAAAATTTCACAGAATCACAGAATCACAAAATTACAGTGGTTGGAAGGGACCTCAAGAGAGAGCCAAGTCCAATCACATGCTAAAGCAGGGAGCCTACAATATGTCACACAAGTAGGCCTCCAGAGGGATCTTGAATGTCTCCATAGAAGGAGACTCTACAACCTCTCCGAACAACCTGTTTCAGTGCTCCATCACCCTCACTGTAAGGAAGTTCTTCCATATGTTAGTACGGAACCTCCAACGTTCAAGTTTTACGCCACTGTTCCTTGTCCTATTGCTATGTACCACTGAGAATAGCCTGACCTCATCCATTTGCCTCCCACATCCCTTTAGATATTTATAAACATTGATCAGAACCCCCTCAGTCTTCTTTTCCCCAGGCTGAACAGACCCAGGTTCCTCAATCTTTCCTCACGTGGAGATGCTCCAGGCCTTTACCATCATTATGGCCCTCCACTGGACTCCTTCTAGGAGATCTCTGTCTTTTTTGAACTGGGAAGCCAGGTTCATTATTAACTTTGCTCACTGGAGTCTCATTATCATACCAAAACACACCTCCATCCCAAAGACTACCCACCTCCAAATTGCAGCCACCCCACAGCAAGCATGCAGTCTGATTTTTTTTTAGCTTATAACTTTAAAAACAAGCAAAAGACTTTACATCAATCACAACAAAAGTATGTACGACAGAAGTCACTCAAACTCTACCTGAAAGTAAAAAAAATAGTATAAAATGTCCTAAAAGAGAAGGAATTTTAGGGAATATATCATCTCAGACAAGTCAGGAGAACATCACTGACTTCTGGGACCAGTCGATGGACTTCTCTTCCCTCAGCATAGGGACACCTGCTGGGTAAAATTCATGCACTTGTCTGCATCAAGTGCTTCTATGAGAAACTTGGAAATCTCTATGCAGTTATTCCATAATTTAGCACGTTAGCAGTTGGCTGTATTATTCATATTCTTGGTATTTGCACGTGCTCTGCAGACAGTGCAGGCATCAGCAGCAATCCAAAGAAACTGCAATCTGTTGCTTCAACAAACAGCAATATTCATTAATCTAGCCATGAGAGTCCTCATGGAACGCAACCAAACTTCTTGGGGCTGGAGGAGGGTGGGCATGTGAGCTCACTGAATGCAACTAGATGAAGGTGTATTGTACTATTTTTGCATCCATAATCACAAATGTTCAATATGTTGGAAACAACTGGACTTACCACACCGAGTTGGGCATCACTCAGAATCTAAGCCCAACCACTCTCAGCCCCATTGATATCTGAGAAGAAGCTGGAACACAGAGGGGTGTATTTTCTGATGAACTTCCTTAGTCTTCGATGTAAAACCATGATGTAAATTTAGCAACAGAAAATTATTCAGTACCTGTGGATTGAGGTAATGACAAGTGACTTTGTGTGGATGTGCAATAGCAAATCCACAATTACCTCTGTTTTCACAGACGTGGAATTGCAGAGATGTTGAATACAACTCTACTCCTCCTCCAAAACTCCATATTGCCTTTTCAAGAGGTTTTTGCCTTGGATGTTGAGTCACGTTGCTCATGCTAAAGTTCATTCCAGTGACTGCTCAGAGAGGCTGAGGTCTCCCAACAATTGTGCTGTTGCTTCCAACATGGCGATAGGCTGAGTGAAAAATATGGGCAATAGGAGATGAAAGAAGAGGGATGTGAGGAAGGAGAGGAGATACTGGTATATGGCATGGGTGTCATCTGATGTTTCAGGACTATCGAGCATTGTTGAATTACTCAAGCACACATGCTTTTGCATCACAGTTACAGGTAAACCATATAGCATGTGAGATAATCTGGAGAATAGATTGTCCAGAAGTTATCAGATCAGGAATTAAAAATGTCCCTTCCAGCTTTAAGACCTTAATCCTATCTCTAAGAGGATAGCTTCCATACCAATGACCTCCATCAAAGAAGTACAGATTTTCTTTGTAAACCTTGTTTAACTTTTTTCTTTGTATACCTGAAGTTCAGATTATATCCTAACAGATATGGGACTGTGAGAAACAAGGGTACAAGCAGCAGATGCAACAAGTACCTAATTAATAAATTAAAGATAAAAAAAAAAAAGTCCTGGTCTTTTGTATGTGGAAATGATTCCTACTGCAATCAACAAAGAAATACAATAAAACTGTAAGAATGAAGAAAATCAGTGAAAAGATGAGAAGCCTCATTCATCACTAACCTGGGACAGCCAGGAAGGGTGTTCAGACTTAAAAAATGTCCTTTTTCTTGATGCATCTGCACCCATAGGAAATTCCACCCTTCTTCCCACAGGAGAAAGCCACATGATATCATATGTTTGTCACTTCCAGGATGGATTACTGTAACTCCTGGCATTTGATGACGAAGGAGCAAACAATGTACAGGGTGCAGCTGATGCGAACCACTTCTCTCCACTTCCTGCAGAGGTTAAGTAGCCCTGAATACATGAAGCCTATACACAAAGATCTCTACTCCAATTTACAATGACAGTTTAAATTCTTGATCCTAATTAGATCCCAGTGACATTTTACACTAGAAAAAAAAAATAACTTTGATCATAAAACTTTGTTTTCAAGTCAAAATATCTTATTTTCTCATTCTCTAATGCCTACATTTATCTAAAATCAAGAGATGATGATAGAAAGAAACACATTGAGTTCAACTTTTTTTTCTTTTTTTTTCTTTTTTTTTTAGCATTACAGTATGTGGGAAAAAAAGCAAGAAAACATTAATAGCTGAATAATCTGCAGGAAAAAAAAAAAATCATATAGCTTTGAGTGGTTTGGCTAACAGACCAAGAAGTTGATTGCAGTGTAGAACATAAACAGTTCATTGAAAACAGATACCTTAAAGAGAAACTCCCAAACTTTGTATTTTTTTTTTAACAGTGTATACTCCTATAGAGGTCTAAATCAGAAAATGAATCAAGTCCTTTAAAAAAAAAAAAAAAAAAAAAGCT
>JACDJE010002445.1:134362-144546 GCA_016647715.1 Pavo muticus
CCCACCCCGGTTCGTAAATTGCAGGTTAAGTGGAGCTAGAGAGCAACACTGTAACCTTCTGGGGATCTGAGTGTGTGTGTGTGTGTGCGCGCGAGTGTGAGCGGGTGTGCGTGTGCGCGGCCGGTGCTCGGTGGTGGGCGAGGGGATGTGGGGGGGCTCCGTTGCCCCCGGGCGTCTGCGGCCCCGCGCTGCTTTTGACATTGAAAAGGACACGCGGCACTTTGCGGGAGCACGGGAGTGCTGGGGGCTGGAGGGAGGATTAGGAAAGCGGGACCCCTCCCCTGTTCGGCGGCAGAGTGAAGCGCGGTATTAATCGGTGTTAATAACGAGGCCGTGATTGCGGGAGTGTGGCCCCCTCTCCTCGCCGCGGGTGGAAGCGGAGAGTTGAGCTTTGGGCTGTTCGTGAACGTCCCCGGGGTGCTGGTGGGGTGTGTGTGTGTTTGTGTGTGTGTGTGCGCCGGAGGGGTGTGGGGGGGTGCAAAACGCAGCCTGCAGCTGAGGGCGGCTATTGTCAGCCCCAGCCCTGGCGCGAGGCTCTCTGCCCACTCCGGGCACACACACACACTTGCACACACACACACTTGCACACACACAAACACATACACGCAGTCCTTCCTCGCCGGCGGGCAGGGGGATATCAGGACCCCCCAGCGGGGCAGGGGACGCCTCCCGCCCCGCTCCCCAGTGGACGCGTGTGTGTCTGTGTGAGTGCGTGAGTGTGTAAGTGTGCATCACGCCGGGCACCGGCTATCCCCGCCGGGCTCCGCACCGCGCCGCCTGCCCCTGCCTGCGTGTATTTATGTGTCTAAAAAAGCCAGTTGAGAGAAGGATTTCCGATTCGTTTCCGCTTCAAATAAACGGCACTGATAATCTAGGGCCCGACGCCTGATGCTAAAAGGGCACTTCGCCGGCGGGGAGAGGCCGCCTTCCCCCCCTCCGGGGTTCGGGTCCCCGCGGGAGAGAAGCGGAGAGAGAAGTGGGGCTGCACGGGGCGGACCCCGGGCACCGGGCAGAGAAGCACTGCAGCTCTGGGTAGAGGTGTTCCGGCAGCAGCCGGACCACGGTGGCCCTGGTGGGGCCGGGGGGCAGCCCTGCTGCCTTATATGTCCATCTGTCAGCCAGCAAAGGGGGAGCGAGGCGAGCGGACCGCTGAGCCCTCTAGTCCTCTGCTGTCAGGGGGAGTAATGTGATCCCATCGATGTTGACAGGAGGGTTTCAGGGGTGTAGGAGAGCTGGTAAATCCACCCCCATGTTGCATATTTTGGAGCCGGGCGGTAGCACTTATTGACTCGGCAGCCCCTGCAGCCAGGGATAACTTGGTGCAGGCTGCAGGAATGATATAATCGTCCGCCTGATGTTCGGAAGCGGTATCACAAACCTGCAGAATTAAGTGTCTAGGACCTCTTGTCATGGGCAGGGAAAAAATGCCTCTCGAAGCAAACGTGCAAGTGGCTGCTCTACAGACACCTCTCTCTTCCTCAGCCCTGGCAGATTTCTTCCCTCCATCATCTGACACTTCTGCTGAAGGGACAGACATTATTATTATTATTATTATTATTATTATTATTATTATTATTATTATTATTTTGTCCATTTGCTCTTTAGCCANGAAAAAAAAAACAAATAATAATAGATAAAATAACGCAAAACAATTCAAAACCTTGCAGATGGATCTCTGCCGTCCGCCCCGTGCTGGCAGCCAGGTGCGCGACCTACCAGCAGGGGGCAATGCCTCATGTCTATTCAGCCACAGCCGCTGACGGCTTAAAAATGAAGACAGAGGCCGGAAAAGAAAAAATAAAAATAAATAAATACATAAATAGATAAATAAACAAATAAAAGAAGAAAAAAGGGAAGAAGAAAAAGAAAAAGATGCCGTGGTGCAGGAGGGGAGAGGGTATGGCACAGCAAACTGAAACTCACCTGCTCTCCCCACGCACTGAGCACGCAGTGGCTTTGAGTTTTTCCAGCTTGCTGATAAGGAAATTCTGTGATAAGAAAACGTTGATAGATGACTTAGGTGTGAATTAAAAAGTTGCACAGCACAATCCCTGGAGCACAGGGAATCAATCAACACTCAGTTCTGCAGAGCAAGTGTTCCTGCTTGTTTTTCCCTCAGGTTCAGAGTGAGGGTAGCTCAAGCTGATGCTGACGCCTCAGGGAGTTGCCTCAGCATCGGATCTAAGGCTGGATCAGGGAATGATAACAAACAGGGAGGGGAGGGAAGGCAGAACTGGGTATCCTGAGGCTGTGCTGTAGCTCTGGCACTCACAAACAAAATCTGCAGTTTGCTAAGGGCGTTATTCCTTACCGTGGTATAGACTCAAGCATCCCATGAACCTGATGCCATCAGCTACTGGGTTTGGGAAGGCTCTGTCCCTCACATGAGACCCAGCTCAGATGACAGAGGTGTGATATCAGCAGTGATTTTTGCTCAGCGTTGCACCCCAGCCTTGTGGGATCTCATTCTCATCACACACGGGCTGCTGAACCCATTCATGCACAGAGTGCCAAACATCCCAACGTATTGCTTGTGTTTGCACACTGTTATTCAGATAGACCTTTACACTGAAATGTGATACACCTTGTTCCTCATGTTTCCACCTTCAAAAGTTTCAGGTGTCGCACAACAATGATAAATAATTAAAACACATAAAGCACACATGTGTCAAGTTTTGTGAAACTCTGGGAGGAAAAGAGTACATAAAATGACTTGCATTTCAGATAAAGAAGGTCAACGGACAGTGATAACTGCATGCTGTCCATGGCCAGCCTTGTCTGAGAGGTTTTCACATCACTAATAGCATGTGGGCATGCTCATTTTTTCCTCCAAACAGCTCTGAGTCCAGTCTTGACTCACATGTGAAATGCATCCTCCAACTCCTGACATTATCTCAGGCTTGAGTGCCCTTTTTTGTGATGGGTCCAACAAAATCACATCGGGCAAAGAAGAATCATGAAAGATGTTTTCATACTCTCTGAAGTTTATTGACACTTCCTTTTTTGTTGTTTTTATTTTTGGGGTATTGGAAGGGGGAAAGAGTAGAGGTGGAAGTGCAGCTCATGCTTTGACAAAACCAAGGCCTTTTTGTGTGTGTGTGTGTGTGTGTTGTTGTTGTTGTTGTTGTTTCCTTTGTTGGCTTGTTTCTTTCTGAAGAAAAAAATAAATAAATAAATTACTCTCTCCATAGGAGATCTGTGGACAAAGGCAGTCAATTATCCCTGATCCAGTTAGTGCTATTCATGACTAACAGGGCAGTCCAACCAAATACAATGGCTTATCCATGCAAGAATAACCAACATATTGTATCTGGAGGAGGAGGTTCATGTATCTGCCTTGGCTTGGGTAGGTTAGAAATGTAAGGCATGATATCACACATTACCACTGGGATCTTACCACGAAGGTTAGGCTGTGTAAAATTCTGCACCAAGAAGTTCATCCTGGATTGAAGAAATCCACCTTACCAAAGCCAGACAAAGGAAAATCTTTCTGTTTCAATGATTCAACTATTTCTCAAGAAAAATCATAATTTGTCCTCCCCCTTACGGTGGTGCTCCTTCAGCCATTGGGTGACTGATACCTTCAACTAGGAATAGTAGAATTTCATCAGTTAAAATAGAGTATTTCATGTGAGCTGGGGCTGTGTGTGTGTTGCTGTCAGCCAAAGTTCAACAGACATTTACAAGATTCTGCTGCAAATTTATATTCAAAGACTGTCAAGCCAAAAAGGACCACATCCAGCCTGTCTCCAGCCTGTCAGAGTCAACCATGTTTCACGTTGGTTTAAGCTAACAAATAATTTAATTTATTCTGTTAAACCTTTGTTTCCAGAAAGAAGTCCCAGGCCAGATCCAGAATTGCACTGGGGGAATGCAACACCCCACAGAGTAGACCCCAAAGCTTGAACTGAGTTCTCTCCATCACAGTTCCCGGACAAACTTAGGAATTAGTTGGATTTACAGAGGATAGGGTTCACTTCAAATGTTATGTAGGAAATGCTGTAAAGAGAAACAGTCCAAATTCTCTGAGAAATTAGGTGCCTGACTCTGATCCCTTGGTACCTTGCAATTTCCTTCACTACAAGACATTTTTCCTCCTGAAATCAAATATATTTCTGATAGCTGAACATAATCCTTCAACGCTTGCCCTGCAAATCATTTCTCCCAGCCCTCAATCATCTTTTGTGGCTCTTTTCTGTACCCTCTCCAATTTTGTCACCATATGTTTTGAAATGTGGCTGTCAGACCCATAAACAGCCTCTCAGGTTCAACCTTACTGGTGCCATACACCACAAGTCACCTGGCTGCAGAGCCAAGGATCACATCAGCACTTTCAGATTTGAGGGCCCAACTGTGAGCCAGAATTGGTGCTTGTCCAGGCTGTAGCTGATCACATTACAAGGATTTTGTATGATCTTTCAAGAAGCAGAACATGCATCTTATTGCACCAAAATGCATTTGGTTTGCCTGAGTCAGGCGGTGAAGTTTTGTTTAGCCAGGCTGCCCTGGACTCTCATTCTTTGCTATTTTGACAACCATAATGTCATCTACAAATGTCATCAGGAGTAGTTTTATATTTACTTCCAAATTACTGATGAATAGCATAGGGGAAAACTCTAGTAACACTCCTCTCCCACAATAATTCTGCATTGACAATTACTTTCAAAGATCTGTCAGTTAGGCAGTTCTTAACTCATTTCATGTCTGCTCTAGTCCTGAACCCAATTACTTTTGCTTGGCTAAAAAATATCTTCTACAAACTCGTCTAGTCTTCAACCTGAAAATGTCATGAGATGGTGATTTTTACCAATCCTACTATTAAGTTTCTGAAATGATTAATCACTATGAACCACATGCATCTTCATAGCAATGTGATCTTCTCTCTGACTTCGACTTCTAGTTATCAATTCCTTTTGCAGCTTCCTTTTAGAACCAGATTAAACAGTTATTTATACCCATGATTCCCAAACAGATCCAGTATTTCCATTCACTTCCTATGTTAAACTACATAGATTTAAATTGCTTCCTGCCAGTTCTATACTTCATTGACTGATGAAACATTTTTGATTACATGCTTCTTATTCATGTTATTGCTTTTCTATTAGTTTATAAAGCCTTACATATATACGTATACACAGCTACACTTATCTGTATGCAAAATTGTAATCAGCATGAAAACTGTGATTGAAATCCATCACATATTAGATCAACAATGCACATGAGAATCCAGGGCAGGTTTTGATGCTTATTAGTAATTAGTTTCTTTGATGTTATTTATGAGGGAAAGAATTTCATGTGCTTTCAAGATCACAGTTACTCTGGAAAGACTGCAAAATATCACCACAGCTGTAAGAGTAGGAACAAACTGATGGATGCTGAAAGAGCTACAGGAGGCTGACATTCAACAGTGTTCAAAAAGACACTCGTGTGTGAGCAGCCTGTGCAAAGGCAGATTGTCCTCTGCTAGTGTGTCAGTAAGTGCTGCACCACTGAGCTCCACAACTTTTGTGTGCTGCCTGATCACAGATACATGTTTAGTCACTGGCTCTGTAACGGGAAGGAGGCTGTGGAAAGATCTGATAGGTAAGAAAATCTTTGACTTGAACTGAACCTCCCAGGAGGTCATCTCCCACACTGTAATACGATGTTTCTAAGCTACCAAGGACTTCTTCTAATTGTCTTGGATGAGAAATTGGAGAGGGAAAAAAAAAATGTTCTTTTGTTTTTGGATAGAAGTGATGATGGCAGAGTCTCTGTCCATCAAGGAGATGCTGAGATGGGAACAACAGCACTCAGTTGTCAAAATACTATACAAGGTAAATGCTTAGGGAATGCCAAGGAATAAGCATACCAGATCTGTGGAGAATCAACCAAAAGAGGAGGTTTGTGTCTCTTAAAATTATTTTTGCACTTGATTTCCAGCCCTTTGACCCTGAATTTTTGCTCTTGGCTGCCTTTTTTCCACATAACAATGTTGAAATTCAATCCCACAAGTCTGAGGGATTCGCAAAATGAAAGGGCAGATGTAATATCACTGTTATTTCTATTTTTGGACCAATTGTCCCAACAGTTGAATTTCCAATTCTTAAAGCAAATGGAAAGACTGAAGTACATTCATATTTCTCCCTGTTTTCACCTGTCTCCAAACATAATCTCTCACTGCTTACAGTGCAGTGAGACTCAATGAACTGCTAACCAGTGCATGTCTAAGAGATGATGCGTGGATAGATAGATGGATAGATAGATAGATGTATGGATAGATAGATAGATGGATGGATAGATGAATAGATCGACAAAAAATAGATTAGATAGATAGATAGGTGGATAGACGGACGGACGGACGGACAGATGGATGGATGGATGGATGGGTACATGGATACATGGATACATGGATACATGGATACATGGATGGGTAGATAGATGGATAGATAGATGGATAGATAGGTAGACAGGTAGACAGGTAGCTAGTTAGATAGATGGATACATGAATGGCTAGATAGATGGATGGATGGGTGGATGGATGGATGGATGGATGGATAGATAGACAGACAGACGGATGGATACATGGATGGATAAATAGACAGATGGATAGATGGATGGATTGATAGATAGATAGATAAGATAGATAGATAGATGTCTACTCTATAAAGCTCCCAACTGAACTAAAGACCTGAAAGCTAAAACTCATGAAGAAACTGGTCAATTTTAAATATACTAATCATGGTTATATTTTGTAAAAACAAACACCATGATTCTTGTTCTCAGCATAAAATATGAAGAAAGTGCTAAGATGTGCTGTCAGTGATTTCNCAAAGTTTTAATTGAAACCAGAAATCTATTGAGGAGTAACTGAGCCAAGAAAACCTCTGTTTTCTCTGCAACTAGGGATGGGGAATAAATAATTTTTTGCTGATGTTATTTCAAGTTGTTTGAGCTCTTTGGTTCCTGCCAAAAAGCCCAGCATAGATTATTAACACATTATCATTTTAGGAGGATGCTCTCTCTGAAATTTAATAAAATGGTGTTCTAGGCTTGTGCAGAGACATAAACTATGCTAGTTGTTGGCAAACAAAAGAAACAGTGGCCATGATTTATTATTAATAATAATCATAACTGAGCTATTTAGCTTGACTTGATATTTGCTGAGTTCTCTACTGAGGTTTCTCAGTATCATTTCCAATAATGTACTTTGATTAAGTTGGGAACTGCTCTTCTTTAATAGCTTCTATGGCCACATGCTTAATTAACCCAAGAAGTTAAATGCTCAAAAAGGTCCAACCATCATTTCTTTTTGGCTTCATATGCTGGTTAATCTTCTCTGCTGCTCTATTCTGACCCATCCTTTGAGCTCCTTTCCCCAGCACACACGTTTCTGAGGTGTAAGTGCCAGTTTACCAACAGGAATCTTGTTTTCCATTACAAGATTTGGCTAATCCCAGTTTTGTTTTTTTTTTACCCTCTCAGTAGGGCTCAATTGCTCACACATAATCTTTCCCTTCTGTTTTCTTTTGCCTTTGGACAACACCCTCCAGGACTGAAAAACTCTTGCCTTGTGCTTGGAGGTTTGCAATTACACAGCAATTTTGACTCTTGACCTAAGTAGTAGCGAGAAAGGCTACTGTCTAATGAACCACATAAAAACAGTTCTGGGATCCAACAGATTGCTGTGATGGAAATGAAAACTCTCCCAGTAAATTGATGACTGATTTGTTTAACCATATGCCCAGGCATCTTTCTTGCTCCCCCTTAACTACCCTTCTCTGGAGTATCTGTGATCTGTGGGTCTGTAATGATGTTGAAAAGCAGCATTAAGAGCTGCCAAAATGTGCTTCATGATGCACAGCCTGCAGTAGGGACAATTCAGTCGGGTTTAAACCGTGTTCAGAAAATTCAGCACATCATTTTTGCTGTCCACAACACGTGGGAGCGCTGGGTTTTGAGCATGTATGTGCTGCAGTTAAGCATGCATTTGACAATGGAGGAAGGACAGAAAGGTTATGCACCAAAAAAAAATATAGGTTCTCCCCCTGTTACCTTTCTTTTGCCAACGTGAAAAAAAAAAATCCTTTCCTTGCAATTGGTGACGACATAAAATGACTCATCCTTTTAGGAAGTTGTCATCTTGATTAAGATGTGCTTTAAAGCCCTTCAGCTCCAGGTTTTAGCCTGAAAGTCCTGTCAGACCTGAAAATAATTTCCAAACTTTCAAGGCTGGGGCTGCTTTGCCTTGTGATACATACATTAAATCAGGTTACAAATGCTTGTTGTTAGCACAGTTGCTTCTGAGATGCACTCAAGCCCTTAGAGATGTCTTCTTTCTCCTCCAGCACGATAGCTTCATTTGATGTGGCTTCAGAAGTTCATTGCATCTTCACACCTGCAGCTTATCAACAGGCTCTGGATTCTGAGCTCGTGTGTAATCGATAGAGAGAGCAAGGTGAGGGACGTACATGGCAGCAAGAGGAACCAAAAAATATGGAAGGCAAAATAATTCCTTACATTGAGTAGAAGCTGTCAGATAATACAACTTGCCCTTCATAGTGTGAAATGAGTGAAGGAAGTAGTGGTGGTCACTTCTATTTGTCAGTTCTTGAGATTGAGCAGTTAGGGGCTATTTTTCCCTTTCAGAGTTGGATTTGCTTTGCAGCACAGGTTATCCAAACACAGTAATCGTCTTTTAATGTAAGCTGTGGAGCAGTCGGACATGAAAAGCAACCTTCTGACATTATTTCATTTAGACTTCTGATGTCTTGTATAAAACAGAACATTTCAAAGAGTTCTCAGGTTAGCCACTTCTCTCTCCAAAAGGCCAGGTCAAAACCCAGACCTCAAACACCCCGAAGATTGGGAGGATATAATCCTGGTTTGATTTTGACCTTTATGTCTCTAGTCCAGCTGGGGAACCTTGCAGGGTCCCAGAATCTGTATCTCTATGATATATGCCTGGCTGCCTGTTCTCCAAACCTGCTTGCTCTTGTCAGTGTATGACGATGACTCTGTTGACATAAGACATGGAGGGGAAAGTGATGGGGCTGAAGCAGAGGCGGAAAAATGGAAAGGCAGTGAAGAAGTATCAGCCACTGGTGTTGCTCACAGACCAGACAGTCTTGTTTACTACAGCACTGGTGCTCATGTAGACATGTATCCAACATAGGAGACTTGCAGGGAAAAAAAGACTTGTACAGATATTCAGGATGAGCCTAAGTTTTCTTCCCTGTTTAGAGCTCCCATGTGATGTTCTGAAAGCAAGCTCAGTGTGTGTAAAACCGTGCAGGAGGTGACCAATATCTTTCTTGGTGGTGGTGAGTCTCTGACCTGCCCCAGTGAACACCGAAGCCTATGAGAGATAGGGATGCAAATGTCTGGTAGAGTGCAGTGCTCAGGCTGAAACTAAACATATGTGGCTGGGGAGACCCTTACTCAGCCTCTCCCTCTCCCCAAAGCAGTGAGGTGCTGCTCCCATGAGAGCTGCTGCACAGTCCTATGTGCTTAAGAACCAGAATGTGGCAGGGGATGAGAGCAAAGTTTCTTCCAATACAGTATCTGCTGTAATAGTGCTTGGGAAAGCTGTTCAGAAGAATGTGTGGTAGGCAGACACGGGGTAACCCAGGACTCACTTAAATACCTCAAAATTAGAGATGGGTTAAAGATCGGAAGCCTGAGGTTTTATGTTACTTTGAAATTTTTGTTAGCCTTAACCTTTAAAACTCAGAGATATAAATGTATACAATGAATCATTCTGCTTCTGTCCCCATATTTTAGCAGATGAGGAAGTTGGTTTTAAGATGGAAGGGAGAAAATGATGATACTCAAACCAGAGGTCAAGCTGCAAGGCGTTACAGTCATGTCTTTCCTCCATATGAATCCACATATCCTGAGTATCCTACTGATGTGATTTTTAAGACTTGGACACTGGCCTAACTTCCCCACGTGTTTCCAGACCCAACGTATTCTGGAGTGGTGCTTTGATCCATTCCCACCTCTCCTTGCTAAATTTTTGGTCTAGGAGAATGCAATGGGGTTTCCACTGAAATTCCTCTGAAATCCTATTACTATTTCCTATTACAGGAAATCTTTCCTGTAGCTCTCCTCTCCTCTCCTCTCCTCTCCTCTCCTCTCCTCTCCTCTCCTCTCCTCTCCTCTCCTCTCCTCTCCTCTCCTCTCCTCTCCTCTCCTCTCCTCTC
>JACDJE010002445.1:157308-195502 GCA_016647715.1 Pavo muticus
TTTTTTTTTTTTTTTTTTTTTTTGATTGAACTGGTTATAAGAGGAAGGTAACTCTGACTCCCATCACCTCCATAGGCAGAAAGGAGAGGCAAGGTGCAAGGTCAGTCAATTAGGTGGAGCAGCTCCTTTCAGCTGGGAGGCTTTAATGTACTAATTGCATTAGTAATTAGTGAGTACCACATGGTAAACACTTGGGTTCAAAACAATGTAAGGGCATTAACTAATCCACCCTACAATAGGTTTGAATGAGGTAGGTATTATACTTGTTTCATTGGTGGGGAAAAGGAGAGACTTGCTGACCATAAGGTGAGTCAGGGTGGATGTGTGGGAGACTGGGCCTGTTAGTTCTTCAAGATCATCTTCAGTAAGACCAGCAGGACAGCAGCTCTGGGAAATGAACCTCCTCCCTATTGCCAGAAGTTGTGCACAGCTTTAAGCATAAGCTTTTTTGTGACGTTCTAGCAAGATACTTCTATCTACTCTGAGCTTTAGGAAGTATTTCTAAGACTAGATAGTAGTTCAGGCTCCATGACATATTTTTTTTTTTTTTTTTACTTTCCTTTCTGCTTCTGCTGTCAGCTCGTGCTATTTATGGGTAGTTTATTTGAATTTGTATGTGCTGGGATATGGGTGGAGGCCACCCAATGACTTCACGGAGCTGTAAGATACTTCGGACTTTCCATTAACAAACCTTATATGCCAGGGCCGGACAAGTAACCTATGGCCATACTCTGATGGAAATACAGTTATGTAACTTAAGAAGAGGTGTTTTTTATTACTTCTTCCTGCACTTTAAGCTTATGCAAGGTATTTATGAAAAGCAAAAAGAAGTGAGCGGCACAAGGACACATGATTTTCTGGGTGAATTATGTATTAAAGCAGAAGAGTCCACATGTATAGTGCAGTTATGACTTAATGATAGGTAGGTAGTTTTTTTTTGTTTGTTTTCTTTTTTACAATTTATTCCTTCTAAGAATTGCCTGAGAAACTCCTGACTGTTCTCAGGTCCTGCTTGCAGTTGGTCAAGGGGTGGGGTTTCGCAGTGCAGTAGAGCTCATCTAGTAGGGAGTTGCTGCTGTAAAGCTATGTCTGCGCTGCCAGCCCTTACTTCTGACAATGCCTTCTTCTGTGCCTCTGCCTGCTCCAAAAGGGATATTCCTCTGATCCATCAGGGAGCCAATCTGGGGTACTAAAGTAGCAAAAAAATAAATAAAAATAATTATTTATTTCTTCTGACATATTCTGTTGCTAATGAAAATCTAAAATGGCTTTCTGTGGTGGCTTCAGAGTTGGGGGTTATTAGCTGGATATTAGAGAGACAAGGTACAAAAAACTTTTCACGCCTTTAAGAACATTTTGCATGTCTCTCTTTGTCTCTTTTTTTTTTCCCCCCCTCCTAACAAAGTATTTAGCTTAGTCTGCATATATGGGTGACACATCTTCTGCCTCAGCTGAATACTTCCAGCTTCTCCCACCAACTTTGGCCAAGCTGAGTGATTCCATCTTGAGGGGCTCCATCTGAAGCCTCAAAGAAAGTTCACATGTGGAGGGGTGAGAGCACAGTTGTTGCTTCAGAGGGCTCAAGCTTTTTCTACAGAGCACTGGTAACCAAGGGCGTACTGGCAACTCTGGAAGACACTGACTCCATCTTTCCTCCATTGCCCTCAACACTTAGGTTGTGCTTTAAAAATGATCCAGATGTATCCTCCTCCTGTGCAGAATCTCAGGCAACATCTCAGACTCAAGACAGTGTGCGCCTGGCCCAGAAAATAAGAAATAATTCATCCAAAGTGGAGCATCTCACAGTACAGCCAGCAGCCAAGTGCATCTCTCTGCACTGCAGTGACCTGCAGTGTGGAAACAGGGAGTTAGGTGTTTTCTTGCCTCTTTCATAGGGAAATACTATATTTTCTGTGCTCTGATCACCGAGTTATTGCTTAATCTGAGGCAAATGTTTACCCTTCTTTTCCTCTTTTTTTTTTCAACTTTATATATTTTCTTCTCCTCTTTGAAAACCCAATGATGAGGAGCATCTTGGAATAAGAGCTGATTTCTCCCTCATTTCTATCCCAAGTCCAGAGTCAAATGTGGTTACATTTACATGTTCCTTTTCATTTACTTTTTAATATCCATTTTCATTAGTTCAGAGATGCATGTGGCTATGTTTCCTTGGCTTGGCTGCTCTATGGTACCGGATTTGGATCTCAGAAATGCCAGCCATCCTTGGTTCCCATTTTGTGTCATGGAAGGCTTTTCAGATATCACAGGGAAAGCCCAGCTGTGATATGTTTCAGTCATTTCCACACTTGGGTTCAATGTGTGTGTGTTAACTTCCTTTTCTCTTCTCCTTTCTTTCAACAGTGGCAGACCTGATCTCTTCTGAACTACTTGCAGCCTCTGGGCCATTGAGACGTTGACTTTGGCAGACAGTTACCATTCGTTCCTTGGGATCGTACCTGCCCTTTCTCTCCCCATCCCCTCCCACACTGCCCTTCCCTCTAATAAAACTCCAGTGTGTCACGGTCCTGCTATGGAGCCCAGGGAGTCTTTGGGCAGCTCCCGGCAAAGGGGAGGCGAGGTGGATTTTCTGCCAGCCTCTGTGTCCTCTGCCAAACTACCGTCTGCCTCCAGCTGCACAGGGGAGACAGTGCTGCCGACGGCTGGCTCGGGGAAAGGGATCCCGGTGAGTGGAGAGCGCATGGAGCCTGAAGAAGAGGATGATATGGGTTCTGGGAGAGATGTGGATTCCACTTCCAATGCAGACAGCGAGAAGTGGGTGGCAGGAGATGGGCTGGAGGAGCAGGAGTTTTCCATCAAAGAGGCGAACTTCACAGAGGGGAGTTTGAAACTAAAGATCCAGACGACCAAGAGAGCTAAGAAGCCCCCAAAGAACTTGGAGAACTATATTTGCCCACCAGAGATCAAAATCACCATCAAGCAGTCCGGGGAGCAGAAGCTTTCCAGAGCTGGGAAAAATAGCAAAGCGGCTAAAGAAGAGGACAGAGGACACTCCAAAAAGAAGGTAAGTCCTACGCTTTTCTGTATTTCCGCTTGAATCAGAGATAGTCCTGTAGGAAGAGGGAGGGGGTGGGGTGAAACTTGTGGCACTTGTGTCCATGACATAACCTTCAGACCATTTGCAAAGCCCTGCTCGATTGTGAAGAACGCAATGCAACGCAGGTCTCATCCTACACTGCTGTGTGCTGATCTTGAGCTATCCTTCTGATAAACCACGTGGGAAAGGATCAGATGTTCAGCTGTGTCTCTGTTACTTGCGTGTGTAATTGAGATTTAAGATTAATTGCTATATGAGCAATAAATGCTGGAGTCCACTTCTTGATTGCTTTGTGTCCAAGCACTAATACGTGGAGCCTTTTGGCATTTAAAGCTTTTGACTATGTTTTTAAAATACAGGTATGTGCACAGAGAACAATCAAATCCATTAATGTATACCAAGCAAACAGCTCCATTATTCTTGATTACAGCAGTGTTCTAGCACTGCTATAGTTATGCTTCAGAAAATACATTCATTATAAGCCTAATCTTCTTGAAATAGCCTTCTGGAGAGAAGTTTTGGTATGGTAATTTTTTAAAATAATTTACTCAACCGGGCATAAGGAAAAAATATTGCTATATATTAGTTGTTTCCAGGAATATTCTTTTTGTTTTCTAGCTGGCTTAATTTTCAGTGATATGTCTCACACTTACCTGAATTAAGTTTATTTTAAAAACTGCTTTAAACAGCTCTGGGGGAATGACCCCTTGTGATTGCTTATGTTATTTTGGATGTAGGAGTGTTTTCTACCCTAGGTGTCCAAGGAACCTTGGTCAGCTTGAGGCTTAATTGCAATACAAGTAATTTGCCCTATGTCTTTAGGAGCACGTGGGTATCGTGATGAGTTCAGGCAGTAATCCAGGTTAAATGAAATACTTGTGAGTATCTCCAAAACCTGGACAAGTTCATTTAGGATATAGGTTTCCACCTGTTCAAAGCTTAGGAGTTGACTTGGTCCTGCTACTCAATGAGCTTTGGTCCCTTGCTGTATACAGGTTGCCACCTCTCCTGCACCGTACGTACAGTGGGCTACTTTAAGCCTGGAGTAGGCTACTTGCCATTTGCCCTATCTTGAGACAGTATCCATCACAGGCTGAGTCCGTTGACAGCTCAAAATCATTTTCTGAAGCAGGACCGTTTCCCACTGACACTGAGTAGATCCCATGGAGATTAACATCACTCACTGAGAGTACTTCTCTTAGAAGCTGAGCTTGTTGGGCGGAAAAGCAAGGGGACTTTTTCTTTGAACACTGGTAAATGGCATACTCCTTGTTCATGGAAAAACAGCACAGAAGAGTTTTGGTCCAATATACACTGGGAATGGGTCTTCCCAGCTATTGAGAAGGACTAGTGCTTGTGTGAGAATGTGTTCAGAGACAGCGGGTGTCACAAACAATCCCTCCATGGCCAGGCAGGAAGAGAAGGCTTCTTAACCACTGCCTACCTCACATGGGCTGTGGAGAAAGTGTTTAGAAACTGGACCTTTATTTCCCAGTTAGATGAGTATGAAGGCAAGTTCATTCTTCCATGTGGCCATTCAGAAAGGTTAAATAAATGAAGCAAACTGTAATGAAATCAGAAGGGGGGCTAAGGGGGGTTGAAGCAGCATGGTTATCTTCAGGGTGACTATAATTGCAGAAAGATAAGGACTTGGAAAGGGGAGGATTGTGGTCTGAGTGCGGTTGAATTCAGCTTTTGTTGTAAGCTCTGAGCTGGTTTGTGCTGTGCTGCAAGCACTCTGGGTAAGAACTAGCCTAATCCAACCATTAAAAAAAAAAATAGAGAAAACACAGCAGGTGGATGCTCTGAGCAGATGGGGAGAGGCCCGTCGCACCGGCGAATCGATTATCATAACACCCAACGGCTGCCGTGCAGCAGCTGCTGAGCTAGGGTCAAGCGTGCTGGAGGCAACGTGGCGGAGATGAGTCCCCAGCGGGGACCTGGAGGACCACAGGGCTGTGATCTTGAGGGGTTTGATGCTTGGACCTGCACCCTACCTCCCCAGGGCATTGAGCATCCTGCGTGCCCGGAGCCAGATGGAATTTAACACGCAGCTGGCTCTTAGCCTGTGGGTTAGACGATCATATCTTGGCTGTGAGCATCTTGCATTGAGGAGTGATGAAAGGCACTGCATGAGAAGCAAGTCAAAAATCAATGGGAGAAGGGCTCCAGTGCTGGCAGTGTGATTGCTCTAATGGCTGCTACACATGTCTTGTGGCAGCTACAGGATTTTCTGTGAAGATAGAGATAGGAGGAAACGACAAGCTGCGACTTGAATGGTCCATCTGTGGGCTTTCCTGGGAGAGAGAAGCACATAGTTGGCATCTGTAGATACTTGCAGAAACAGAGAGAACTGCGGTAGTGGTTTCAGTGTGTTTGTCACATTCAAATGATTCTGGTGGTTTTGATCTTGCAGTCACATGCGCTCCTTCAGGGTTTGGTTGCTTTAATCAGCATGAACTCCAGAAAAGCAAATAGTGGCAGCAGAAGCAGGGAACAACGCATCCAAACTCATGGGGTAGATATGCAGGTAGTGTCATTGTACTGCCCTCTGTGAATTTCTGCCAGGAGAATTTGGCCCAGTGTATACATTTCTCTTGTGCATGGACATGGCACTGTTATAGGAATTCATCTCCTTACTTGTGGATGTGAGACATTTATATGGGTCCCACAGACTGGTGTATAAGGATGGAGAGATGAGCATAACTTGCACTGCAAATGCCTTACACCTCATACAATGAGTTTATCTTCCTCCAAAAGGAGGAACAAGCTCTATCAGGGCTTGAAGAATCATTCAAGTTTGTTGCATAATAATTTCATCCACATCTCCAGTAGTCCCCAGTGCTTTGAAACACCACTTCAGCATTCCTGCAAGAGTTTGAATACACACAGTGCAGAGGGCAAGTAATGAAAACATGGAAGCAATTTAAGTAACAGCATGTGGGTACACAAAGGACTGGTAATGCCAGTAATGTAAAAAGGGGCTGTGAAATGGGGATATGGTATTTGTTCAGTGGCCACTCAGTGAGGAAGAAGATATGCCTGCTACTAAGCTTTGCACTGTTCTGCTAATTAGGCAGTAGGGGCCAGAGCCTGATTTCTAAAGCTGTGGTCTGGGGTTCGGTGCTGATTATGAGGGGGCTCTGAAGAGCTGCACTGCTCATATGCATATTTTCTACCTTTGATTCCAGCTGCTACAATATATTAAAAGTTGTAAACACACATTAAATGCTCTCCTCATGTTGCTTTTCCATGTGAGCAATTGCCCTGGGGATGTTACGCGATGGTGAATGGGAGGGAAGGGATGCCGGTAGGGGATGGTGTTGGGTGTGGTTGCCCTTGTCCTGAAGCAGGGCGGGAGAGCTCCAGAGTTGGGAGCCTCTGCTCCATTGGCTTGAAGGCTTGGCTGCAACCCAAAAACTTTGGGTTTTTAAGCAGTGGCCTAGCCAAGTTTCACATCAGCTTCCCCCTCTTGAAGATAAGAGCAAAAGTTGCTTCCTACCCCTCTCCCGGGGCTTTTTGGTGTCTGAATTGCAGCTTGGGCTTTTGGTGCAGCTGCTTGTGCAGTGACTGCAGACCGTGGAGATGTTATGCAAGTGTGTGTGCTCTGATTTCAACAATTCTGTGCCTGAGGATGGGGTGGGCTGGGACATAGCCACTTCAGACTCAATGAAATGGAGACATTCACCAGTCTAGATGGAAGGGCAAGGGAAGAAGAAAGCCAGGAGCCCAAAGGATGTGTCAATGTGCCCCGTCTGCAGATTGTGAGCCTTGGAGCCACTGCTCTGGGTGCTCTCACCTACAGCACAGTTGCTCCAGTCCAGAACCCTCATCTCTGCATCTCTAGGAGTGCCTTTTCCCTCAGATAAGGGCAAACGTTGTCAGTTTGGAAAGGCACTAAAAGTGTGGCACCAAATGCAAAGAAGCCATCCATCAGCATTCCCTGCCTGTCACGTAGTGTTTAACAAGCCCCAGATGAGTAGCAGTTCCCTGGTTTTGTTTTACTTCCTTCCCCCCTCCCTTCCCTTCATTTGCTACCCTGTCTAGTTTTGTGTCTGCAAACACTTCATTTCCCACCCCCTTCCTTTCTATAAACATAGCCTGATAAATTTTCTTGGAGCTTCCATCATATATGTAATGTCTTGCTTCAGGGGATGTTAACTTTTTTAATTATTAGAGAATTTCTTTTTTGGGGAGCTTGGGACGGGCAAATGCACTTCATTTCTGAATAATAAGCATCAGCAAGCAGACTAGACGTAAAACTTCCTTGAGTGCAGTCAGATGAAGTTCTGTCCTTGGATTTTTATTTTATTTTATTTTTTTATTTTTTTGCACTGTTTCCCCTCCTGCATGCCTGTGGGTATATACTATTTCTCCACAGGAAGCAGTGCTACCCATTTTTGCTTGAAATTCTATTCATCGTCCTCGTTTCCTCTTCTTAGCCCCACACAAGCAGCTTTTGCCTCCAGTTCCCCCTGTGTGAGGATGCTCATTCATATGCTTTTCCCTTTGGACCCCTCTTTTTCCACAAGATCATGAACACTTGCACTCCCCCTTTCCATCCATTTCTTTGTACTGTTGACTGCACATTGCACTTTCCCTCCAGGTTCTCATGTGCATCTGCATTTCTTGCCGGATTACCACTGTGCTGTACTCCTCTCTCTGGTGACTTGTGAGCATGATCATTCAACTGCTGAAAGTGCATGCTTATTCCCCTTTGCTAAGGGTATCCTCATGTGAATTGTCTTCTGAGTCATCTCTTCCTATTGCAATCCAAACACGGCTTGGGGTATTGGTATAAGCACTTGCTGTGTTAATAACACTGCAAGTGGTTATACCAATACCCCAAGCCATACGGTTTTGGTACATAAGCCAAGGTTTAGCAAGGAGAATGTCCTTGTACTTATGTTTCAAATGGCAAACTCTGACTTTTACAGCTTTTTTCTTTGTTTTATAAAGGATGGGGCACCTGTATCACTTTCAGTCCAGGGCTGTTTCTTTGTTGGCTTGGTCCCTACTCTTACAGAATCCCTGAGGCTATCCTAAATAAATCTAGTGGCAGATTCATGATGTGCACACTGGCAGTGGGGCATGAGGAGTAGGGATATGGATCCTAGTATCTACCTTAGTCATGGACTACTGGTAGTCTCAAAAAACTCAGCACAGTGGGGAAATCTACTTGTGGTATGGGAAAACTGGCTTCTGAGCAGGTCAGAAACTACTTCAGAGCTGCTCTAACAGGCACAAGGCTCCTGGCATTTTTACAGTCTTTCTGTACAAGCACTGGGGTGCAAAGTTACACAAACTCAGCTCTTTGAACCCAGGTCTCTTTTTGGATAGCTTATCTTTCCACCACACAAAAAAGAAACAGCTGTGTGCTGCCCGCTACAAAAATCACATCAGGCTCCCCTCTCCAAAAAAAAAAAAAAAAAGAGAGCAGGAATGAATGTTTTCATAAAAACTTCAGAATTTAGGAGTCTTGTTTTGCTGTGAGCTGAAAAGCACTCTGGTTCAGCTCAGTCCTTGAAGATACCCGAGGTGCCTGGACTAAGAACAGAGTTCTCTTGGGCCTCCATGTAGTAAGCTGGGGAATGCTGAGCCCACAAGAACATGATTCAACTCTCGCTGTGAAGAATGCAGAGGGCTGGACCCCAGCTATTTTTCCAGAGTCTGCTGAAGAAGAACCTGCCTTGCATCATGTTGTGGGTGTCTTGTGATAAGAACACAGCACAGTTTATCTTCCAACTTGACGTTCCACCTGAGCCAGCTGATTTCCATCCCTTGACTGCTTTCTCAAAAAATTGTATTTCTTAAAGAAGCAAGCATCTGACAGCAAAGGGATGGGGTGGGGAAATCTGAACAGACTTTTACTGCCTGACACAGAGTGCCAAATGAGGAAGAGTTGCTGTATTTGATTAGCTGCCATATGACCAGGGCTTGTGGAGGCTGTCTGTGTCAAGGACTGGTTTTGTTTTGCGGCAGTCCCTCCCACGGCCAAGTTTCGCTGGCCCTCTGTGACATTTCCTTGTTCTTTCATACTATGCCTTTCTCTTCAAACTGTGCTAAAAAGTGTCCCCCGTGCTGGTTTGGGGATGGAGGAGATGGTTCACAGCTTTAGTGCGGAAGGAATAGGATTCCATGCTCCCCACTATAGGACTAGATGGTGCTGTTCCAAGCAGCCTCATGAAACCTTGGCCAAGTTAGTGCACATTGTTTGTGTTTTGAAAGCACCGTGGCCTCCAGGCTTAAAGAGATGTGCCGGAGACATGACATACTGGCACATCCATCCAGAGCTGCAAGCCTCCATACTGGCTGTGTCCTGTGTCTTCATTTGTACACGAATGTGTACAGGAGTGCCAGCCTTCATACATTCATATCCATTCTTCTAGTGCCTACTTCTGCATGTAGTGCTCCCACTCCTTCTTCCGAGCATGCTTGACCACAAATACTTTCTCTTTTACCTCCAGCTTTTTCATCTTCATTCTCTCTCTCTCTCTCTCTCTCTCTCTCTCTCTCTCTCACACACACACACACACACACACACACACACACACACACACACACACACACACACACACACACACACACACACACACACACACACACACACACACACACACACACACACACACACACACACACACACACACACACACACACACACACACACACACACACACACACACACACACACACACACACACACACACACACACACACACACACACACACACACACACACACACACACACACACACACACACACACACACACACACACACACACACACACACACACACAGAGTCATTCACCCTCATAGGTCTAATCCTTCTCATACTCATTCCTAGCTGATCTCCTCATGGCTCATGTTTCCCTGCTTGCACAGTGACACTGCATGATAGGTTTATCTTGAATATCGTTTTAATAGAAAGAGAGGCTTCACTTTGTCTTTTATTTTTTTGTTTTCTACTTTTCTTCTATTAGCTCTGAAAGTTGTGATAGTTTCTAACCACTTTCCTTTTCTGTGGCTTCTATGGTGTCTAATGATGAATGAACATTCTGGTCGTACCCTCTGAGAGAGCCCTTCAGATTTTCTTTGCTTCTGGCTGGCTAACAATTTGAACAAAATATCTTGGAATATGGTATCTTGAAGATTTCTATCCCGAAAAATGTGATTAAAAATGGCTGAAGTACTTCAAAAAATGTTGAGGAGAGGGTCATATATTCAGGAAAGGAACTTGTGTGTCTATTTGCATACACAAAAAGACAGTGTGATCACATTGGCCTTGTTTCCTTAGGAAACCAGGCTAAAAATATCCAGAATAAACATACATAGTGCCGAGACTTTTCCAACTCTTGAAACTTTGAGAGATTCTGATATATGACCCCTGAGTACAAGTCCAGTTTGCTGCGGTTTCATAAGAACGTTGTTTTCCATTTCTTGCCATGACTGCTAATGTGAATGAGATCAGTGACACTCGGTTTCTTCATTTCAAGACACAAAATATTATCTCAATTTCTTGACTATTTTTGTGCTCTGATCTTCAGACAGGTGCTAGCAGGAGTGATGCATGTATCAGCAGCAGGGTGTTGCTTCTGAGTAGGGAGGAATCTTGCGCTATGCAAAACTAAAACCATTTTTTCCTCCCCTGGAGCTATGGGCTAGCAGAAGGGGACAGAAGAATGACCAGTGTATCTTGCTACTGAAATGAGGTTATGTTTTGAAGATACGGCCTGGAGTGAGGCATTGTGGAAGATGGAGCTGCTGAAGATGAGGAAATAGTCATTTAAGATGAACAGTAAACTGCAGCTGCATTTGCAGAGTTACATGTGTCTCTACCAGATTCATTTCAGGGTGATGCATCACCTTCCTATTGCAAATCAAAATCTGCTGTTATGGGCTCTGTATGAAAGCAGCAGAAGAGCCTGTCCTTCTGAAAGAGGCTAAAAATTCTGCAGAAATTAAAGGAGGAGAAACAAAACCATCTTTCTCTTAATGCTGTGTGTGAAATACAGTAATAAGATTAATTAATCTATCACGGAACAGGCTAATATTTGGGCCTCCTTCATCATGCAGTGGTTGCTTAACCATACCACGACTGAGTCTCCAAGATGGTAGCCTGATCTTAGTGATGTCTTCTGAAATCCAGACCTCTTCTTCTCACTGAAACTGGTGAATTTGTATCAAAACTACTAACTCTCTGCATCTTTGCTGGTATTTTAATAACAAAATTTATTTCAAAGAAGAATTTGCAGAAATGAGAGGTTGAGGTTTTGGGGCCTGTGTGCAATCAATCAGACAGCGTAGATGCTCTTAATATTTGCTTCTGGTCTATCGACACTAAAATGTGGTAAGAGTCAAACAAGGAATATTTACTGGACGACTTCTTATCTTCTCATCAGTTTCTCATGGCTCTCTGTCTCACCTGGGTGGCAAAGTTTGTAGAGAGAGATGGTATCTTTTATTGACATCGGTGTTACAGCAACTCCAGCACTATAAACCTGGGTGGTTCATTGAGGAATTTCTGTGCTTCACAGCCTCGTAGCTTTGTGTGATCCACTCTTGATCCACACACTGAAAGATGAGAATCAGCCCCGAGGGGGTTTGTGGGTAATTTTCCCTTGCCTAATGCTCTTGAGAGGAATGTGGTGGCACCAGCAGCCACCCAGAGGCCATATTCTCCTCCTTGATGACTGCTCGGCTTTGCCTGATGAGAGGGCCGAGCAGTGAATGCTTAGGTGTCACCAATGATCCTGCTCTTGCTTCACCATAGGGCAATGGCACTTATTCCCAGACTGCTTCTTTTCGGCAAAAGCACTTCTGTAGCAAGCTTGGCAATCACTTCCCAGGAGGAGCAGGAAATGGTTTCCTCATACCTTTGATGCGGAGTCAATGCTAATTCCCAAATTATTATTATTTTTTTTCATTAGACTCTGTTGCACCCTAGCATATGCTAATCTATTGTCCTGGCCTGGGTAATTTTGCCTAAACTTCATGTGTTATATTTTCAGGTGGATAATTTACTGAAAGCTCACTCTCAAGACTGTGAATAATAGACGTGAGGCAGATGATTTCACAGTGGGCAATAGCAGAGCTAACAGGAGTTTGGTTAGTCCTTGTTTCTGCTTCCAACCAAAGTTTTTTTAATTGTAGGAACAGTCCCCAAATCAGCATCCTGAACAGTGCGTACTAGCTGGGAGCATGAAGGTACCTCTTTGGCTGCGTCTTCCAAGGGATCTAATGCTTCAGAATCAATATGTTTTACTTCTTATAGCCCATGTATGTGAAGGCTAGATGGGATAATTAACATCTTGTCTGTTTGCTGATGCTGTATTCACCAGTGCTCAAATGACTCCTCCCAAAGCCAGCTCCTTGTTTTTACAGATTCAAGAAATCATAGGGTTTGGAAGAGACCTCTGGATGTCATTTAGTCCATCCCCCTGCTACAGCAGGTTGCACAGGAAAGCATTCAGGCGGGTTTTGAATATCTCCAGAGAAGGAGACCCCAGAACCTCTCTGGGCAGCCTGTGTCGGTGCTCTGTTGCACTCACAGTAAAGAAATTGTTCTTGGTGTTCAGGCAGAACTTCTTGTGTTCCAGTTTGTGCCCATTGCCCTCTCTCCTGTTGCTGGGCACCACTGAAAATGGCCCTGTCCACATCCACTTGACTCCTACCCACTGGATATTGATAAGCATCAATAAGATCCGCTCTCAGCCCTCTCAGCCTTTTCATGGCATCTCTTCAATAATTTATGGCATCATTTGGATCAGTTCCCTCCAGTGTTTTCTCTCTCTTGTCTTAATTCCATTGCATTACTTGTAATTATAATCCTGACTTGAAGGAGAGATGGGGGGGAAAGCTTGCTGACTTCTGTGACTACAAGAATTGCAATTGCAAGAGGAAGTGTGTGATGGGAGGGATCGATCTGTCCTTAGGTCACTGACTCTGGGTGTGGGCAGGAGCTGCCATTAGTCACTCGGGGACTGCAATTGCCAACTTGCTTCATGGGAATTTGTGAGGTGTGGGGCAGCTCTGCAGGAGGGCAGCATATCCTTTGCTGCTCCCCGTGTTATGGTTGGCAGACGTGGTATGTAACAAAGGCATGTTTCATGTTTAGAGGCGATGTCAGACTTGGGTGCTTGTGATGAGGAACCCTTGATCTGCTTGGGCCACTATTGAAAATAATGGGAATGTGGCTGTTGGTGTCATTTAAAGGGCAGAGGAGGCTTCAAAGAAAAGGGAAGGCAGCTTCTGACAGACAGCCAAGTCCTTAACCTGCAGCATTTGATTGTGAGTGACTGACAGTGACTTGCCTTTGGCTTTCTCCATTTGTAGGAGTTCCTATAAGTGATGTGTACACATGACTTTGCGAAGGTTTCGGGTTGTGATTCTCTTTGCAGCAAAACAAGGAAGTAAGACAGATGCTAATTATTGTTTAAATAAGCTTTACACTATTACACTGTGAATTTGCCTGCTGAACTTCATTTCCACCTGCTAAGACATTGGCTTGTGGGATTGCCATAAAGTGATGAAAAGGTGGGGTGGAAGTCTAAAAACACTGTCATTTTTCTGTCTGTCTGGCCTGACTTCAGCTAATAAAACTGCATGAGCCTGTGGGGTATGGCAGCTGTGTGCTGGAGATACAAGTCGACTCAGTCCATCTTGGCCACATGATTTAATAGGCCTCTGTGTAATCCTCAGGTCAGAGGCCATCCACTATGCCCATCTTTGTCACATCTCGGTGATGTGTATCCTGGCAGGTTTTTCTTTTTGTTCCCTCCCCGGCATGGAAAGAACCATCTGCCGGTTTGGCTTTCAGAAGAATTTCAAAAAAATACCAATTTCCCTTTGTTCCAAGAGGAGGGGGGTGATGGGACAGAAGGGGGAAGGAGAGCCTGACCTAAAACCAAGCCAGTGTTTGCAGGGGTTTTAGAATAGCTTGTATTGTGTTTCCTGCTCCCCAAGGAAGGGTTGTCCTCTTTCTTCTTTTCTCTTTGATTGGATTCCCTGCCACTCTGCAAGCGAGTCAGAAGCTGCAGCTGCTGCTGTCAGCTGGGAAGGGAGACCCCTTGTTTAAAACCCATATGTTAATCCTTGGTTAGAAAATGTAGAAATGCTTTATGCTCCCCTTCCAGTCCCCGTCGCTTCTGCTCTCCTGCAGCTTTGCTGCCTGCCCCTGGCCCTTGCTTCTTTATTTGGGTAATGTCTGCAGTTTAAGCATAATCTTTCAGTAAAACAGAGGTACCTGAGACCATGTAGCTGCTAACAGTGCAAGTGCACTACCTACCATTCAAGCTGTATTGCAGAGCTAAGAGGTGTTATAGGGACAGCCTGAGAGTTTAACCAGGGGTTTAAAAAAAAAAAAAAAAAAAAAAAAAAAAAAAAAAAAAAAGCCCAAACAAGTAGCAGGTGTAAAAGAGACTCTAAAGTATGACCTTAAAATACAGGTAATAGCTGACTGATCAGCCTTAGTAAGGCGCACAGGTAGCATAAGGATTCTGTGAACAAACTCAGAGATTGGTCAAAGCAACCAAAACACATCTAGTTTTAGAGCCATCAGGAAAGTCAGAAAGGATGTTGAATTTGTTGTGAGGTCTGAGGAAAAATTACAGAGGGCTTTGTAAGCAAGAGGAGTCTTCTCGTGGCTGCTGACACAGATGGATAGAAATGTTTGTTCAGTGGGGCTGTGTTTTGTTCCCAAGGAAAAGCCACCAGCCCACTGGAAGAGGAATTTAAACAGTGAGGTAAGGAGAAAGGAGGATTTGGGCTCTGCCAGATGGAGATGGCTATGCAGGCAGCACCAGAGAGGGTCTGATGGTTAAAAAAGACAACTGAGAGGCTCAGAAGCTTATCATCAGGTGTAATACCATTGATGTTCTGACGCTGAAAGGGAAGAAATGAAAAAAAATTGAAAAAAAGTAAATAGTACTACTTTCCTAGTGGTACGAAAAAATAAATTGCCACAGAGATAGGGAAAAAGGAGTTGGATGATGGATAATATAAGGTTGAAGGCAGTGCCCTACAGCTGTCACAACTGAGCATTACAGATGAGTGCAAGTTTTCTGCACCCTCATTTGTGTCTTCTCCATCCTGAAAGCAGAAACTGAGGCAGACAGAGGTGCCTGGCCCAGGGCCATGGCAGAGGGAGATCTACCTACTGCAGTTCCAGTTTAATGTGCCAACTCCTGCAGCTTGGTGCATCCATCAGGCTCCCACTGCTGCTCAGCTGTCTCCATCGATGGACTGTGAGGAACAACTGGGTACCTTGAGGGTCCTCCCTCCAAAACAGGGTGTCACAGTGGGGTCACATCCCAGGGACACAGGGAGGGGTGACAGGTGGCTGAAAGCTTACTCCATGTCAGCTTCTTTCTGGCAGGTGATGTGACCTCTGCTCCTAATTTCAGGCAGTGTGAAGGAACCAGCATTCTCTGTCCCCCCACCTTTCCCAGCCCCTTCCCCATCATGGCCCCATGTTAATAAAATAAAGTGTAATTGGGAACCTACCCTCCATCCTGTCCGGTGTGAGGCCATTTGTGTGCTGGAGGAGGAGGGGCAGATCCGGCACTGGAGGGTGTTTTTGTTTGAGGGGGGCAGAGAGAGGGAAAGCACTTCTGCTTGTTCAAGTAATTTAGACCTCAAATAGTTTTTATTAAAAATATATATATATATATATATATATATATACACACACATATATGCATAAAGAGCAAGACGATCAGCACTTGTAAAGGTGTGCTTTTGGTACATAAAAATATCTTAACAGCAGAGGGAACAAAATGCAACAAAGGAGTGTGAATTTAAGCACTTTCTCAGGTTTGTTGAGAGAGATGTGAATCACTTTTAAACAAAAGAGCACAACAAGCAATATAGTCAATTTCTGCCCTTTGCGCTGAGATCTTTGCATCTCAGAGCTGTATGTAGTTGGTATCTCCACAGAGGACTAAACTCATAGCACTGAGTGAGGGCTGAACCGATTCCTTGGATGCTGTTGCAGTGTGTTTGCTTTAAGTTTGCTCTGTGTAGCCAGGAAGAGGTGAAGAAACATAGGAAAACTGCTTTTTTTTGAATTTCATTTTCTGCTTGGTATTTACTAGCACACTGCCTTTGGAGTAGAGACTTCAAACTTTTATATGCACTAACATAACAACTTTGGTGTTGAGATCGTAGCTTTCCTATACTTTCCTATTCCCCATCAGTCACATTTGACATCTCTCTTTTTATTTTTTTATGAGAATGGAAAATCAAAGAAAAAAGTAACAAACACTTTTCTATTCCTTTAACTCCAGCAAAACTCCCCTTTAGACCCCCTTGACCAGTCTAAACTAAGTTGCAAGTGTCTGCTTTGTGATGGCTGGGTTTTGCTGTTGAAATGCTTGTGTTTCAGCTGTGTGAAAGTTGCATAAAAATGCACATGGGGTAAGCAGAATTTATTTATTTATTTAAAGATAAAGAATAATGGTGTGAAAGAATGAATTAGTTATGGCAAATCTTATTAGTGTCCATTGTAAGCAGAGAAGCAGAGACATATGGGAGCACTTGCAAAATTATGCCTTGTTTATTCAGCTTCATAACCAAAGCAAATTTTTTGTGTGTAGTGTCATTTATTTGGCAACTGGAGGGGTGTGGAAGGTGTGTGTATATGTAGCAAAAAGTAGGGGGTGGGGGGAACACAGTATTGGTATTCCATTAAAACTTATGCTTGGTGCTTTGTTTGTCGGGTTTTGGCAAGGCTTTTTGCTTTGAAAGTCATTCAGAGAGGATCGGAGCAGATGGCAGGGAGATCCTGTTTGTGTTATTTTTGGACATTCCCATTGAAAGTCTCAGATTGTTGTCCTTTTTCCTTCCCTCCCCCCACTTGTGTATGTTTTTCTTTCTTCCTTCCTTTCCCTCTTCCTTCTTGATTTTATTTTTTAAAGCATGTATTATTAATAATATAGCATCCTTTAAAAGCTGTGTATGTTTCTGAAAAACTAAATGGTGGACATCTTGTTACTGTCTGTGTGTATTTGGGAGAAGTTGAAAGGGGGACTGCCTCCTCCTGACACTGCATTAGGAGAGCAATTTGGGTAGAGAATGGGAAGAAGGATTACCATTTTGGTGGGTTCATCTTGATAACCTACTTTTCCTGATAGATTGGCAGCTGCATCAACCCTAACCAACAAGTTTATATTGCGGCTCTTTGATAAAAGCAAATTTAGTGACTTGCATGACATAGGCTTGTGGCTTGCATGATCTTAAGACTCATTTGGTGGAGAGGTCTGGTAGCAGACAGACTTGAAAACTGAACTATGCCGTGTTTCTTTATGGTCTTCTCATGTCACTGCTGAGATTGATTGGTCTTAGGCAGCATTGAAGGCTTTTGTTCTCATCATCTCTGCTCAGATTCGTTGAGAAGGGGGAACTTCATTGCCCTACATTCCTTATATAAGTAGTTTTCCCAAGCAGTAATTTAGCTTAATATAAGACCGCTGGATATGTCTGCAGAGCTTTTCATGTGGAAGCCCTCACCGAAGACCTTTGCAACCTTCGTGCAGGCACTCCAGCAAAACTGAGCCTGGTCCGATCAGTTAAAATGCTTAGCTAGCCCAGATCTATCAGTGGGGATGTGCACATATAAGGAAGATGGGAGGTCTTGGCTGGAGTCAGTATCCAAAAGTTCAGGTGATTCACCCGAATCTCATCCAATTGATTAAATCTCTTAAGCTAAGCTGGAAGTCTCGAGGAAACAAGCTTTCTCATGTTCATTCTGTCAGTGGTTGTTTCCAACTAGAAGATTATTTAAATCCTCACATCTTTGCATCAGCTGATATTAGAGATGTTTTTGCACAGGAAAAGGCTCTGTAAGGATTTTAAGCTTTGGCCCGGGAAGCATAGATGCGTAAGCAAATGAACTTTTCAGGCTTAGTTGAACTATCCTGACCCCGCACAACAGTTTGGTTCAAATTTTGAGTTCAAGGTGATGATTCATGTTGGTTTTTAGGTTGCTTGAACCTGTATACCCACATCCTCAATCTTGTTTTTAACCAGTGCATTGAAGGAACCCACTTCGGAAACTCTAATTTCATTTTTAATTGTGAAATTAAAAGAGTGAAAGCTCTGAGGTCTTCCAGTTGTGTTGCATCCTGCTAGCTGCAGGAGAGGTCTGTGTAGATACCGCTAGCAAAGATCATAGTGAATGGCACAAGATGTGTGGAATGATGTCACTTAAAATGTATTTCACTGGATAGAGCTACAAGGGGAGGGGAATCCAGGTAAAACACAACACCAAAGAAACATCAAACTCACCTCGATTTTGCAGTTATCTTGGGCTAGACAGCAAGCATCCACTTTGCAGGCTTTTGCTCTGCAGCAATGACTTCTGTGCCCGCCTCATTAAAGTTTGGCAGCTCAGTCCTGCTACCCGCTGCCCCAGCCTTCTGCTCATCGTGGACAGAGCTGCCTTGCCCTGTTAAGGTTTCCCTTTGGGAGCTTCCAGTGATAAGGGCTTTCCTGGTCTGGCACATTGAGAATGGAGCCAAGCTACAGCCTCAGCCTAGACAAAAGGCAAACTCGACCTACTATTTATGTAGTTGTTTAAACATGATTTAACCTAAATAATGCACACTGTGACTTGGCCAAGGGAGAACGAGAAGAGAGAGGTTTGTTTCTAATGAGCTGGGAGACAACACAATTAATTACGTATAAAAGACAGATAACAGACAGCAAACTGTCTAGTGTAGGGAGAAACAAAATACCAACGTGAACAATTAAAGCGCCCACGTGACAGAAGGGTCAGCGGTTTCTCATAGAGCAGACGGCTGGGTGCAGCCCCTGGAGAGCGCGTGGGATGCTTGGGGGGGGGGTGGGGGCCGGCGTGGGGTTTCTGGGCCGTCTGTAGATCCTCTGTCAAAGTTGAGCAGGCACTTCTGAGGCTGACAGACTGCGCTCTGGGCATTATTTTCATCACATGCGCTTTTGACAGCAGGATTGTTAGCTACTAATCTGGGTGACACGCGAGATGGGGAGAAGAGCTGTCGAGGTGGGAAAAGCAGAGCAAAAGCTCTGGAGATTATGAGATACCTTCCTTGAGATGCTGTAGGCTGTGCAGAGGAGAGCTAAGATGAAGGGAGATTCTCTTCCTTTTTCTTTTTTTTTTTTTTTTAATGTGTTAATTTTCCTCATTTCCTCTCAGAGGTGGAAGCACAAATCCCAGATGCCAGCAGAGATTTGTGCTATCTCCTCCCCCCCCCAACACATGGCAATATTGGTGCCTGTCATAAGTTATCCCCCCTTTCATCCTCCCCTCCCCACAGGCTTGTCCCGCAGTCAGCCCTTTGCTGTAAAGTTTGGAAGGTAAAGGCCGATGGATTAGCCTAGGGAAGGGCCAAAGGTTAAATGAGCGGGGCTAGCAGCATGCAAAGGGCTGTGATTGAAATATTTGCTGAATGCTGACAGGCAACAGAATAGAGGCAGACAAGTGGCAAATTCCTGTTTTCTCCTCTAATTGAGAAAATATTTTGAGTGGTATTCAGTCAGACTGCAAAACGAGACTCTGGGAACGTCAGCCAGCCCGTCCATACGGGAGGACAATTGCTGAAACACTGCTCCAGCTGAACCTTTTTACCAAAAACTTTTCACTTCTGCTTGTGAAAGTCTCTGGAGCTTGGGGCTTGCAGTTTGCTTGGTCATATTTCCCATGTAGCTACAGTGTCAAAGTACTGATTCTGTGAACTCTAGATGTCTACTGAGCAGAATTTGACCACTTGTTGATGTGTTCTTTGTTGTCAGATAAGACTTTGTTGTCTAGCTTCTTGCATGGCTTATACTGCTTATAACGTTAGCTTTAGAGATGCCTATGTGAAAAAAAAAAAAAAATTGGGACATCGTGAGGAGCCAGCTATCATCTGTTGGTCAGGAGGTAAATGAGCTGCTTCAGCGCACAATTTGGATGAGATCTAACTGCATGTAAATTATGACAATTACTCAGTATTTGAGTATTATTAAAAATTCAAGGCAGAGTAATAAAACATTCTTGAATGGCTTTGCCAATCTGAAGTAAGACCATGAAGGGAGAAAAAGATTGGAAACAGCATTTCCCCTAGGAGGTCACATTGGAACCAAAGGGAATTTGTGGCGTCCATATCCCTTGATTTTGTTTTTCTCGTGGGTAAGGCTGGTGGCATCAATTTGAGCTATTGCTTATACAGGTTTGGAGTCCAGCTTGGTGCTGATAGAGATGCACTCACCTCTGCTTTGCCGTTAGCAGTGAGGCTGATGCATGACGCCTGCGCACACAAGAGAAGGCGTCACAGTCATTGTGAAAGTACATTGCAGTCAGCGCGTCACTGCAACAGGAAACTGAGCCCAAGCAAAGAGAAACTTTGTTTGTCCAGTGCGTCACGCACAGATCAGCTGTACCTCCTTCAGCTCAGCGCTATGGTCTCTCTTGCTTGGAGTCTTGGCATCACCTGGGAGAAGGGAATTCCATCCAGGTATGGCCTGATGTGACCACAAATACTCTGCTAGGCTTTCGTACCCTGACATTTTCCTCCAAGGGGTGTTTTAATGATTGTCAACCAGCTGCCCTAACCCTTCTGCCTCGCCATTCCCCAAATACTCCTGCTGAAGCTGATAATGTCCCGAGAAGGTTCCAATTAGCGTAATTTCCTTTACTTAGAAATCTGTGGTTAGTTAAGGAGATAAGCAGAAAGGAAAGGAAGATGTAAAAAGGAGCAGTTCCTTGAGCCAAAAGGCAGCGTGAGGGCTGGAAGAGTTTGTTTCCTTCTATATGACTGTGTCATAAAACTCAGAGATGAGCTTATAAAATGCTTTTTTGGTGAGTGCCACAGATGCCAATACAAGCTGCAGTGGACGAGGAAGGCTTTTGGCAAGGCTGTATTGTATTTGTAGCCAGCAAGTTACATGCATTTGGACCCTCAAAGGCTCATGCTCCTTAAAGATACCCAAGAGAATTTCAGAAGCTTTTTCTTTGATTTTAATAGTCAGTATGGTCTTGGTTACAGATGTTAGCATTCATCAGTAGGTCCAACACTTGTCTGTGGTTAGGCAAATAGAAAGAGAGCTTGCTTTGCTTCATGGATCATCATCAAGTGGGGTATGCTGAGGTCTGCTAGGATTCCCTTATGGTGGCCTTTCCTTGGACCTGGCATGTGGATAACACTGCTCTTGGGAAAAGAGACATTTACAGCTACACTTCTGCAAAGTGTCTGGCATGCTGGATGCTTAGTGCCACAGATTTGTGACTTCTTTTGGAATTTCTTCAATAGGAACTTTGTGATGAGAGTAGACAGCATGTTCACCAACTTACACTGGGGAAACTGAGGCACTAAAACCCTCCCTTTGCATAAAACTCTCCATCAGCAAGAGCTGAGAGTGAAGCCTTGACTCATTCAGTCACAAAACCATCCTTCTGCCTTTAAATCACAGATCTGTCTTGACCTTCCTGTACCCCTCTCCATCGCTGCCTGGGTTGCACAAGTGAGAACAAAGTGTCACTTGTTTGCCTCGTCCAAAGAGCTCACTCAAGCAGGTGATTGTTTTGCCTCCTTTTTCAGCCCTCAAACAAAGTGCTGAAAGTGTTGTCTCATGATGTAAAACATCCTGTATACTCTCCTGGGACTGATTTTTTCTTTCCAAGTGCAAGTGGCACTAAAAGGAAAAGAGGTCAAAATTGCAGGATACAGGGAATAATCCCCAGGTGCTGAAATTAAGAGAAATGTGAGCACTCCTCTGCTCTCCTTGTGGATTAGGGACTAAGAGAGCTTTAATGGCTCTGGTTGTAATTGCTAAAGAGCAGGGGGAAAAAAACTGAATGAGAAGATGAGAATTCAATCACGTTCAGGTAAAAAGAAAAAGGAGAAGAGAAGAGGAGAAGAAAAAAAGAGAAGAGAAAAGAAGAAAAGAAACCAAAAAACCTAGTTCATTATTTTTTTATTTGGGGATATTTAAAGGTTAGCAGATCTGATACCGGTACAAAACCACATTTTGCAGCAGTGATCATGGTTCCAGCCACGGATCCCTGCTCACCTCCAAAAGTGAGGAAGGCTTTATTTCATTTCACAACTTGTGTTGTGTTACATTTGCATCAAGATGTGGAGCTTAAACTCCAAAGAGTTACGGACCTCAATACCCACATGTATCTAGGATGCAGACCATGGAACTGGAAACATGCGTTCTATGATTAGAATTAAAATATGAAGAATGAAATTTTCTCTGTTTTTATTTCCCTCCCTGCAAATCAGAAATATGACAGCACAAGTTATCTTCTGTGAAAAAGAAGGAGTTTCTAAGGTCTACAGTCACTTTGAATCCTGAAATGATGTCTTGTTTCATTCTGTTTGGTCTGCTCTGGTTTCGCGTCAAAACTAGAGAATACAAAAGCCCTTGAGTCAGTTACGCTTTTGGTTTTTGTTTGAATGTGAAGTCCAAAAAATGAAAAGGGGGAAGGGAGACAGGAAATAGAAATTGAAACTAAGAAAGAAGACTTGAAGAAGCCCAAGAGAAATGGAAAGTCTGAGCTTTACCGAGGTGCCTTCATCTGTGACGATCTGAAGCTTGAACTAAACCCAGTGTGAAAAATCATACTTCTTCATGCAGCAGAAAGAAAAGAGCTTCCCTCAGGAGATTAGTGAGTCTGGCCCACTCAAACTTTTAGCTTCTAAAATTGTACCCGTAATACCAGCGTCTTTTATTAGAGCTTTGTGGTGAGAAAAGCTGAACTGCTTTGGAAATAAGTTTTCAGGGGAAACTGAATCTCGGATATGTTAGCTGAGTTTCCAGAGGTTATATGCATGCTACACTGCTGTTTCAAAAAGCTTAGATTTTACAATTTCCAGGTTAGTGTTATCTCCAGAGTCTTTTTCACATAGTCCAGTGATCTCAGTGTCTTTTACACAATTGCTTAGGACTGTGTGTTGAGAAGAACCAGCTTCTGACCAAAAGTTTTGAAATTCAGCCAGTCTACAAAGGAAATCCTTTTTTCCCCCCCTTGTCATGCGTGCTGTCTCATTCTCAGTGGCTTATTTATCACAAAGAGGTTAACAGATCCTGCTGCCAGTCCCATGACACAGAGTTTCAGTGAAGAAGTGACTGAAAACAAATCCGGGTAAATGTCTCGTTAGGGTGTTTGTAAACTGACTCAGCAGCCCAGACCTTGATTTTTATCTTCCGAAATGATGGTGGGTGGAAGAGATGATAACAGTTCAAAGAAATTGAGTTTCTAACATCTGGGGCCAAAAGGAGCTACTCTGCTTTGCAGTAAGGGCTATCTACATTGTAGTGTTACTAACTCAGTTGCCTGCCCCATTTCTGTAGCCTTTTGTAGCTGAAATAATGACTTACCCATTCCTTCTTCATACAGGACTTATTTGGAATATTTTAGAAATTGTAGATATAGTTTATCCTTCTCCCATGATTTACTTTTTACAACCAAGTCAAATATGGTGTTCTCTTATAGGTTAACACATGTTGAAAATATGGTGAAGTAACATGGGTAGGAATTCGAAGTGAAGGAAAAATCTGCTAAAGTTCTGTTAGAAGAATCGCCCTTGAATTTTGAATGAAAAAAAAAAAAAAGCCATCCCTGTCTTCATCAAAAGTGTAATTATTTTGTGAAAAAGTGCAAAAACTGCAGTGTTTTTCAGGCTTTGGAAGTGTACATGGAAATCTATGTTGTTTTCACAGGATTCATATGAAAATCAAACAGCATTTTGGGGCTGTATTTGCCTCACTCTGGCCAAAGTTTTTCTGTTACTGATGCCATTCTGGCATTTTTACATCCAGCTCTTGCAGACATATGAAACAGAGAAAATCCTGCAGATTTTGTTGCTGTTTACTGCTGGAATGTAGGCAAAGATCCTGGCTGGCCATCTCAGCTATTGGATTGGTGGCCTACTGTGACTAAACGCCTTGTAGTTTCTTGTTTTCTTCTGAATTTCCAAACTGGATACTGAAACAGTTGATAGAGTATTTGGGAAAGGTAAAGGGCTTTCAAATCCCTTGAGTGTGTAAAATGAATTCTGCTGGCTCTGGTAAGTGTGGTTGCCAAGCACCTGATGGGTTGGTAGCTGTGAGATGGAGAACTATCAGGGTGGAAGGTCTCAAATCTTAAAGCTGCTCTCACATCCTTCCTGCTTTGGACTGGCAATGTGATTGGGTTTCCTTGGCCGCAACATCAATAGTTCCCAAGTATGTTCTTCCTCCCAGCATGTCTAGGCCTGATACAGCACTGAGACAGCTATTCCTCAAAGATCACAATATCCTTTGGTTTTGCGTGGCCTAGGTGAGCAATCACATCCCCCCAAGTTTCACTGTTAGTAATTGTGTAATAGTTTCTGGTAGAGGTTGAATGACCCAGCTCTTGATGGATCCAGGATGTCCAGTGTTTGGATAGAAGAGCTTTTCAAGGTCTAATGGTTTGTTGGAGGAAATCAATGAGTCACATCTGGACACTTGAAGTCTACTGCATGGTTCTGAAATTGCGTGATCTGAGATGCTTCTGTTAGTCTAATTGGAGAGAGAAGTCTTATAATGAAAAGATTTCTTGCTCTTAAACGTGGGCAAAGGGTTAGAATCACAGAGACTTAAAGGGACTTACCAAATACAAAATACTTGCAGGGGGAAAAGAAATCTAGGGCCTCAAAATTAGGTGGAGAATAATGGATATACAGTAAGGTACAAGAGAACAACTCCATAGAGCTGATTTGTGGTAAGGTAATAAATCAAATAAGCAGAGTATGGATCAGCAGGGGATGTCAGCCAAAACCTAAGGTGGAGTTCAATGCAACACCAATAATATAGCAATGAGAGGATTGTGTCTTAGCAATGCAATATGCAGATACAAAGTATTTTGGAGCCTCTGTACGCAGACTAGAAATATGAAAATATATTCCTCTGTTGTATTTTGGTGGTCAAAAGCTGCTAGAGCAGATGTCAAAGTTGTTACCCGTGAGTGGGAACCTTCCAGCACCTCACAGGGCCTTCACTGCCAGTTGCAAAATGGGGAGCATCCTTTTTCTCTTCACAGGATTAATCTGTTGGTTTTCTGGGAAGCTGGCACCCCATAATGGGCATAGTGTTCACAAGTCAGCTCGGATGCCATTAGCTCAGTGCCAATTACTCTCACATCTCAAAATAAAAACCAAACAACATGCAGAAAACCCCCTCTTCTCCTCTTCAGCTCTTCCCACTTTTGCATACAGCTCTGAGCAGTTTTTTATTGTTGACTTTATTTCAGTTCATTGTTATTCCTATCTACAGAGTTCTGACTTAACATTGTATAGGACAGATTGTGATCGACACCATTCTCCTTTCCTTTCTTTCTATCCTATTTCTGCAGAGTAATGAGAGACCTTCTCTGTCATGTATCCTCATGTTTCAAAGAAAATCCACATGGAGGAATTAGATTGATTTCTGTCTCTGTGTGCTTTCCTGCTCATTGGAACACCTTTCCCATGTAGTAACACCTAGTATAAAGACCAAGGAACTTGAATCAGTAGGTGCCAACTCTTGGCACAAACGTTCAGCTGTAGGAAATCTGTTGCAGCCACACTGTGGAAGCAATTAGGTGGTGGATAGTGGATGGTCTACAGTAAGGTACAAGGGAATGACTCCATGGAGGTGCTTCGTGGTGAGGTCATAAACCACAAGAGTGAGGTGTGGATCAGCTGGTGATGTCAGCCAAAACCTGTGGTGGAATTCAGCTCCTGAGTGGGAGTGGACTTTCTCTCTGACTGTTGCTGCTATTACTGCTTCTAACAGATTTGCTCCCAAAGCTGGAGGCCTTGCTGCAAAGCAGTGCTAGAGGCAGAAATGCTGCTGTGTTTCAGCTTCAGGCAGTTTTCTCCTTTCTGTTTCTGCTATCACAAAGTATTTTTCATTCACAAAACAACTCCCTATTTCCAAAACCATAATGGTTGCAAACAGAGGAATGATCATACTTGGAAAAAACTCACCCTGCTCTGCTGCAGAGTCAAGCTGCAATGTGAAAACATATGTGTGAATCAGACGATACCACCAACAAGCAGGATCACCTCTTCTCCTCTGTGTTTGTGGAGGACTCAAGTGTAGACACACCACTAATGGAAGAGCTCTTTCCCTCATGGTTTCTGCATGAACACCTTTCCTTCTGGGAAGCACCTGGGTTTCTCTACACCCACGTGCAAGCCCTGCTGCATCAGAAAGGGGAGGTCTGTTCTTTCTCCCTGTTGGTCTCTCCCTGCAGGGGCTTCCCTGCCATGATCTCATGGAGCTCTAGTGGTAATTACTGTCATCTCATGGCTCAGCGGTGTCTGCCTTGAGATGAACCCGGCGTATGGCTTTTGATACCTATCTCAGCGAGAGGGATGTGTTTTCGCACACACACTTCTCTGCTACCCGCAGTCTGCACTCTGCAGACAAACACAAGCGGAATTCTGCTTCTGTTTCTGGTAGGTAAATACATGTGCAACTGGGTAAAAGGACTGGAATGCAATTAAATTCCTTATCACCACGTGCACCAGCCTTTTCAAGTGTAAGCAATGAGTCACTGCAAATTAAGAAAAATAAGCAGTAAAAGGTGTTGCAAATGCAGTTTTCTTGCCCCTTTTTAATTTTGCTGAGTAAACGCTTTGTAATTTTCATTTTCTTTTAAATTATTTTCCAAGGTTTTTATTTCTTTCTTTTTTTTTTTATTCTTTTCAGTTCTGAAGTTTTCATTTCAGCATGAAGAACACAAAACTTCTGATATTTCCACAGCTGTGCTCACAGACTTTCTTTCTAACCTGGCACAAATCGTTAGCGATGGCCCTTAAGTTTTGTGAGCTTTTTCATTTATTTTCCTTCCTTCTGAAATAACGAGCTATGTTTATGCTCAGAAATTCTTAGGGCTTAAAACCTGCTTGTGTTTAGGAGAGCAGCATGAAAATAACCGGGCGTTTCAGATTCATTCTGTTTTTTCCCTTTAGATTTCTGTCTATTTTTTTCCTGCTTTTTCAGGGTTAAGAGCTTTAGAAACTAGTATGCATCAAAACCAGGGCAGACCTGCCCCTCCCTGCGTACCCAGTCACATCCTTGCTCATCTGCTTGAGGTGCTGTACAAAAAAATTGGAGAGTTAAGGAAAACTTGAGATGGGCAACACAGCTGTTGTACTCTCTGCAGTCTGTGTATTTTCTCCATCCTCGTCCTGGAGAGATCTCCGTTTGCCTCTTCTGGCTGGAGGTTTCTCAGTGGGAAGCTCCTTGCTGGAACACTGTGCCTTCTTGCCAGGGGAGCAGCACATGGTCTGATCCCTCTGAACAGGTTAAATAAACAGGAGTGTGTTTGGGTTAATTGTCGCTGGTTCTGCTGCTCTCTATTACTGATCTATCTGGGAGTCTGGCCAAGGAGCAGATGCGAGAGACAGCATCATCACATCCCTCCTCGTCCTCATTGTGTCTGGCTTCATCCCTCTTCTTCTTCTTCCTAACTCCCCTTCCCCCCAACTACTTTTTTTCCCCCTTTGGCTGAGCAAATAGGCCAGATGGCAGTGAGGAGAACAGACAACAAGTGAGCCATGGCATATGGGCAGCCTGTTTAATTTCAGCTCCTGTTGAGAAGTTGCTTGCAGGGAGATAAGTTACAAAAGCCAGAGAGGAGGAAGAGTGCACCTTGGAGGGGAACTTTTCTGGGATGAAGCAGCTCAGCTGAGGGAGGTGGTGTGCAGAGGACTGAAGCCCTGACCACACTCCTGGCACAAAGCAATAAATTGTTTCCAAGTCAGTTTGTGTAGGAAGCCTTGTCAGCTGCATGTGAACGGGAAAGATGGAGATTCTGTCCTCAAACAAGGAGGAGGATGCATCTCTAGTTTCCATCTCACTGCCTACCCCTAGGCAAGCTCACTGCTGTTAGGAAGTGTGACAGGGGGATGTTCTTCCAGCTGCAGGAGAGGAGTCATGTTGCTCATTGTGGTTTTTATTTGTGCATATGTTTGTGTAGGCATGCACGGATGTGCGTGCCTCCACTTTTGTTAATGTGTTTTGCCCATACATTGCCATGTAAGAATGTGAGATCATCTACTGTATACTTCTCTGGAGGAAAAAGCATCACTTTTTAAGGTTTGATTCTTTTTTAACAACACTAAGTAAAAATTGATGTATACAAAAATAAAAATAAAAAAGGCAGATTATTGATGATTTATTTACAGCTATTCCCCTCCTCTCCTCATGTTCATTTCATTCTGTTTTCCTTTTTGGGTCCAAAATGCTGGCCACAAACTTCTTGCTATCTCTTTGTGCAATTCATGCATTTTGGCTTTTGCTGAGGGAGACCACAGTAGGTCTTGCTTTGAATGTGTCTCAGTGGCTTAGGGACAAAATTAGACTTAATTGCACTAAATTGTATTTATGTGAGGTTTACTGGATTCATTTTGGTGAATGGGGACTTTGGGAGTTTGGGTGAGGGTAGGTCTATTTCTCATAGTTTTTACAAACATGCTAATTTTACATCAAAACTGTATTGGAGTGTGGTTGCCAAAACTGCACTTCCACTACAGTTGTAGAAGAAACTTGTAAAGATTTATTCCTTTTGATGCTCAGTGGGATTTGGGGTTCCTTGGTACCTGCTCCCATCATCTGGAGCAGGAGGGCGGGACCCCAGCTCTGTGTGGACGGGATTCAGCTGGGAGCTGCATGCTTGCACTTGGCGGGATGAGGGAACCTCTACAAACCAATTAGCTCTGGAAATAACCCTGTTGGCAGAATACAGACTGTCCCAGATTGCTGTTGCACTCTTCTCCTGTACAAAGAACTCTTTATATGACGTGAGTTCTGTGGAGAAGTTTTAATTCACTGGAGAGTCTGTAGAGAAATTATTATGCATGGCTGACTTGGTGGAGCAGAATTTTGACTTCCAGCTTGGGCATTCCTCCAGTGATTAGTTGTAACATGAAATAGAAACACAAACCTGTGATTTATTGGTGAAATATTTAAGATAGATTGTTAAATTATTCAAATAGCAGAGTTTAAAGTGAGCATGCAAGGGAAAAAAAAAAAAAAAGTCATCCAGATTAGAGCTTGGCTTTCTTGACATTTGAAAAACTTGTGTTTGGATTCACTGTATATTTGAAAGAAAATCTTCTATTTCAATATGGAGAAAGCACATTATAGAATGAAAGATTTCAGCCTTATTATCCCACAGTAAAACTTAACCTTGAACTTTTCTCCACCTGCTCTCTGCAGACTCTGTTTCATCAGTATTGCTATAAATTGTTGCAGCCCTCTATGTTTTCCTACCACTCAGCTACCACATCTTTGGGCACATGCCCAACCTGGCTGCAGTTCTCCTCTTTCTATGAATGTTAATGGAGAGGTTTTTTTTTGTCTTACTGTTGATAAACCAGGTGGTGACTGCTCCAGTCTTCCTGCCTGGGGTTTGAATATCACTTCATTTTGTCCTAGATTTTTTTTATATATATATTTTTTTATTTTTTAATGGAGTCTTAAAACTACATTTCCAACTATTCAGAGTAAAAGGTGTTGAAATTGCTAAGTCCTAGGGAACATATATTGTTGGTTTTGGTTTCCGTGCACCTAAATTTCTCCAATTTGATGGAGATTACTAGCTCCCACAGCCATCTCTATTCTGAATATAATATCAGTGTGACAATTTAAAAGCAAAGTTGATTGGACTTTGACACATCTCCAGTGAAAACACATGGGAAATACACATCAAAATCCATAGACAGCTTTGAAAAATTCAGCTCTTTCTCTTCATTTACTCCCATTTCAGCACAAAAAAAAAAAAAAAAAAAGAAGTGTTTTTCAAGTCTGACCTCCTAATGCGAGCTCTCCGTCTTGGGTTCTGCAGCTGAGAAGGAGAAAACTTGCAAGGTCTGACTCTTTCAAAGATGTGGCAGCTGAAAAGGAGATAATTAGGACAGGCAAATCCAAACAGCACTTTTGCAATTTGTATTTATCCTTTTCTTTTTTTTGTGTGTGTCTATATTCTACTTCTCCACCTGCCTTCAAAGGCAAGCTGATAAAAAGGATTTGCTTGGCCTTTTTGTTGCTGGTGCCACATGCACGGGGGGAGGGTGCTGTTTGTATGCTGTGCTGCAAGACAGATGCTGCAGGTGAAATTACCCCAGAAGGGGCAATCCCATCCAGAAGGGGAAGCTCGTGGGACTGAAGCCATTCTTTTTTTCTATTTCTGTTTTTTGGGGCTTGGCTCTGATGTTGGACCAGGTTCTTTATGGCTTTGGATGCACACAAGTGTTTATGGAGCAATCAACTCTTTCGGCAGCAGCAACCATCACGTAATGCTTTGGTCTTTTGTAGTAGATTGTGTGTGTGAGAGCTGAAAGCATGGCCAGAAGGGAAAGGAGTTTGCTTAAATGTGAAATGCAGGGCTTTCTTCCTTGGAAAGAGCCTGCCTGTGTTTCTTTATGCTTTTCAGCTCAAGGCTGAGAGCGAGCATGCGTATGTGCGAGGGCGTGCTCACATCTGTGCCCATACAGTTGCTCAAGTGGGAAAAAAACACATTTGTGGTTCACACAGGAGGAATTTCTGATGAAGACAACAGTGCTAAGCAGAAAGGCACATCCTGATCTCTGGAAAGTGAGGGGCACACTCAGGCACGCATACTCTCTAGGCTCTGCATAATGCGAGCAAAGTGCTGCCCTTTAATGAACGTAACCTATGGCGGCTGGGATGCAGCCGGCCAGACCCCACCATTAATAAACTGGGAACATTCTTCTCCTTTTTAGTCCCTTTCAATGCCAGCCCTGTGGTTTGATCTCCCTTGAATGCTGCTCCCCCTCATTTGGGGCTCCAATTCTGAGAAGATTTGGTGCATTGTTTGAGGTCGCAGGATGTCGGATTGATTTCGAAGCTTTTGTATTGACTCTGGGCTCCTGAATGAAGCTGTCATGTGTGTCTGTGGTTGGCTAGCAGGCTGTCCGGCTGCAAGCTGTGCCTTCCTTTGTTGTTTAGGCCTCATTGAGCTGAGGGAAGAGGCTCATTTCAGGGTGATTTACCACCACCCAAACACCAGCTGTCTGTTGTACTCCTGCTTGCCTCCACCTTGGATTCAGTTCCCCCCTTCTCCTCTCCCAGTCTACAGTGTCCCTCTGTGGGCACTTGGGCATGATTTCCTCAAGACTTGCGCATCACCCCTGCAGAACAGCATAAAAACCATAAATACTGATTGTGTTGTTCATTTCAATGTTTTTTTAAGCTCCTCCAGCCCCCCTTTATTTTTTATTCCCAGGGCTCACCATTGTGGTGCTGTACAATTTTTTTTTCTTGGTCAAAGAATGAACTGTGTCTGCAGATAAAAAAAATACATAATAAGACCACCATGTTCTCCCGTGCTTTTTACTTAGTGGTCCAAAATAGTGCAAAATGGTAGTGGTTTCAATTAAAAGTAGCTATGAGTCTCAGCAGCATGGCAACAGGTTGAATTGTTCACCTTTCTCCTGCAGGATATCAGGCAAGGTGGCTGCAGAGGTGCTCCCCTGTGCTGGAAATGTTGGGGTATTTGAAAAGATGGAGAAGGAATCAGAGAAGGACAGCACTACCTACCTGCATGCTCACTCCTGAGCAGGGTATTGCAAAGCAGGAGAGATGGGGAGAGCGTGAGACATTTGAAAACCAAGGTCAGATCTGGCCAGTGAGACCTTCCAAGGAGAAATGGAATCTGTCCCCAGGGCTAAGTCTCAGCTTGAGTTTGCATCAGGGAAGCAAGAAGCAAAGTAGTATGTGTGCCTAACCCTGCCTGATGAAGAGGTAGAGGACCTGGACTTTCAAAGGAAGTGCTGCATGAGCTAGACCTTGGTGGCTGCTGGCACTGTCCCACTTTTGGCAGTGTTCACAGCTTTGTTGCTCAGAGGTCTTTGGAAGTGTGAGGGAAAGACTGTGCCAGTACCTTGGGGGTGAGGGCATTGCCAGTATTTTCAGTGGCTGCTGCTCAAACACAAGGAAAGCTGACAAGAGTTGAGTAGATTAGTACCTAGAAAGATGTGGTGGTGGCAGGATGGTGAGTGGCATGGAGTTGCTGACCCAGACCACCGCTTGTGCTGCTGTCTCTGGCCAGAGGCTTGGAAGAGCAGGAGGAAGACCCTAACACAGCTTGTGTTACCCTGGGGTGTGTAAAAACCTGCTTTGAGTGACTGCCACCCCTCAGAAGGGTCAACTTTGGATGTTTGTGTAATAGGGTGAGAAGCCCATGAGCCACTGAATGAAATTGCGTTCATCATCTGGAGACAACAGAATGGCTGCATGAAGCTCAGTGACCAAATTTTGCTTCTCATTTATTTTCCACCCCTCCCTGCTTCAATGAGACTCTAGAATCCTCCCATGAATCCCAGCCAGCTCTCCCCTAGCACAGAGCCTGGCGGCTCAGCAGAGGCCTGCCAATGCCATGTGCGTCATGTCTGACTCTTCTAAATGGGGCTGGCAGCTCCGAGCACGGCAGTGATGCTGGTGTTTGCCACAGCCTCCGGGGCAGCCCCGGCAGCAGGGATTTGTGTGCTCTCCGGATCCGCTGGCGTGAAGCGAGTTGTGACCGGCCCTCATTTGACTTCTGGGTGACATGGTTCAGTGTTTCTTGACCACAGATTTCTAAAACTAGTGACCAGTCACCCATGAAGCTGAGATAATTAAGCCTGTTATAATTATTTCTCTCTCTCTCTCTTTTTTTTTTTTTTCCTTGCAAACTTTGGCCAACTACTGGTGCCCTCGGTGTGACGAAGTTGGTGAACCCAGTGGGACTCACCAAGTTGCAGGGATACAACACATAGAATAATGAGACACTTTTGCTTTCCTCTTCTGTGCTCACTAAGGAAACTTCTTGCTCCTTGCCTTGGGAAGGGGAAGTCTGGTGATGTGTGGGAGCCAGCGGAAGCCAAAGCAAGCTCCTCCACTGGAAATGATTGTGCCTACCTGCTTCTAAGCCACAGCATCACATCAAGGGCAAGAAGCACAGGAACACTTAATAGCAATACATTTGTGAGCTCCCAAGATCACAGTGCTCCTCCCCAAACTTGCTATTAAAAGGCTATGAAACATGGAACAAAGTTTCGTAAATTAAGATCGAATGTCTGTAGCACCATCAAGATAAAATTCTTTTCCTTCCCCTGCAAACATCAGGAGTGCAGGACTGCCCTGCTGGATGGAGCAGAGAGGGATAGATTAGGAGGCAACAACTGCAGGAGGATAGCCCCGGCGAGGTGTTTTAATTTCTTAACAAACTCCTTGGGCACTACAAACTGTAAAATAACACAGAAATAAACAAACAAAAACTCGCTGACCCTTAGCACCCTGGAGGGCTCTGTTTCAGATCGCTGAATAAAAGCTGAAGTTGCATATGCATGTTTAATATAACACAAGGCACGTGCTGCGGCAAGCATGCTTTCTTCTAATCTGGTTCCAGACAGAAGCATCCAAACAGAAGCCCCTTTCCCTATCCCCACTGAACTGCCTGGTGTATGTGAGGAAACCCCTGAATGACAAGGCCTCCATCTGCTCTTAAATGGAGTTGCGACTGGCTGCAAATGTTGTCCATATGCTTTTTTTTTTTCTCCTTTGCCTTTCAACTTAGCTGTCTAATGTTAGACACCTATCCCCAAATTAAATATCGGTTCATAAAAAGCTTTCCTAAAAAGGTGAAGGCAGCAGCTAATTGAGGTGATGCCCATTAAGAGAGGTGCATCAGCAGTTGGAGAAGGAAGGAAATAAGATTATTCAAGCAGTGTATTTTTTTTATTTACTTTTTAAAAGGAATGGAACAGCCTTTGCATTCTTGCATTATCATGGAAAAAAATGCTATCAAGTTTTGGGTTAATATCTTCCTTCTGTTCTTGATTCTCCATGCAATTATGATTTGCAATCATTTCTGTGATACTTCCAGCCTTACAGAAAAACACTGACGTAGCTTGCTATGAGGTTGTTTGTCTGGCACTGCATCCTATAAGCCAGAGAAGGATCTAAAAATTGAACTTTTTCCTTGGTTTGTGGTATTCAAAGTGCTGGAGCTTCTTATCTTGTGGTAATGGCTTTTTGTGAGCACTGAAATAAAGTGACCAACCACAACTGGTATGGATCTGGTTGCCTAAATACAGGTATGTTACTGCTATAGGCACCCTGAGATGTCTTGCCCATCTGTTAGGGAACATGGGCTCTCCCCTAGACCCTCTTGTATCTCTAACTTGCCTTATGTACTTCTGGTATCTAGAAGGTCACCTTTGCTTAGGAATATGATCATCTTCCTGTTCTTTGTGCTCTCATTTCCAACATAATAACTTAATGCAATTAGTTTACTTTTTAGCTTAATTATTTCTTTCTGGGGAATACTTTTTGAACTTAAGATATTACAGATTGAATTACTGAAGTTGTAGGTACGACCTTTTCCGTGTCCCCTGTTTCAGTGTCTCTTTTGCAGAGAGGAGGTGGAAGGATAATTTTTGCACATTACTGGGTCTTCCTGAGACTGGTGAGAACTGGGGTCACCAAGAGAGAGACCTTAGCACACCTGGCAGCTTGAAAGCTCTCCCAAGGTGACCTGAAGTTTATTGGCCTGTTTGTAATTCTTGCCACCAAGGGTCAGCTCTCTGCTGTGCTCTGACAGTGAGCAATGGCTGCAATTCCTTTTAATCATGCCCTTTCTCTTCCTCATCATTTAGTGTAGAGCACTTCCACTTGGCTAAACTCATCAACTGCTTTAATGTTGTGGTATTCTTTTCAAACAAATACATCCAGATGAAATCTTATGATTCTCCATGGCTACATAAGAGCAGATTTTCCCCCTCTTGCTCAGCTGATGCTGAGAGTATTTGTTTTCCAGATGCAGACAGTGAAAGTTTTTGGAAAAAAAAAAGAAGAAAAAAAATGGGCTAAGTATGAGTCTGTGAGAAAGCATGTAAATATTATGTGTTCATGGGATCTCAATTGTGTTTTTGTTTGAACTTAATCAGCATTGTGACCAAACCTAGAATCCCAGACCTTTTCTGCCATGGCGATTTATGAAGATTTGGAGATTATCAAGTTCTGATAAAAGCAAAAAAAAACTTCAATGAAGAACAAAAGTGATTCAGATGATCCCTAGAAAAGAACTAGGTTAACATGAGAACGCTGTTGCTCAGTCAACCTGATGGGTTGTCAGTGAAAATGAATTGTCTGAACTCAGCTTAAAACTGCTATCTGTAGGCAAAGGAAAGGTGAGGAAGTTGTTCCTCTGCTAATCTCCATTGGACCCAGTGTGCTATTGCTGTTGCGGGGTTTATTCTAGTGGACTGTGGTGTTGGGTGAGGTTGGGCTGTTGAAGTCCTGGCAAGGATTTGTCATTAGTTATATGGACCAGTTGTCCAAATGTGGGTAAGTTATTTCTGTAGGCCTGTATTTTGCAGAATCTAGTTATGCTAAATTAAAATTAGCACTAATTTGTTAATGGTGAATGTGAGTGCTGACATAGAAGCTTTACCTCAAGTTACTCCTGGCAATTGTGCTTCATGGGGTTGATGGATTTGTTCCTACTCATGTATGTGTATGAAAATCTCTGGGTTGAAATAGCAGTGGGATGAAATAACCTGTTCTTTTTCACTTTGGTGAACTTTTTCCCGCTGTTATTTTTCCATACGCTGTCTTTTCCTTGTGCCCCTGTGTGACTTCACTGATGAGGAAATGATGGTCCCTGGAGAAGTCTCCTTAGCAGCTTGGGAGCTACTTCTTTATGGAAGAGCATCTCAAAGCAATGAAGGATGAGTCCATGGGTTTCCCTAATACCTTCTCTTTCCCTGTCTCTGGTCTTAAATGCAAACAACTCGGTCTTTGATTGTTCAGATTGTGACGGTATTTTTCTTACCTTTTCTCTTGTAGGGAAAAGTCATTGGAGATGCAAAACTGCTCATGAGCTGTGGTTGCAGAAAAGGGAAAAATGCTCAAATGAAAGACTCAGATCAGGTCAGTCGATATGTACTTTAACTGGAGAAGAAATAAAAGAATGTGTTAATGTTTGATTGATTTAAACTGTGCGGCTACATAGCAGAGTTTCTGGACACAAATAGAATCTTTATCATGGCCAACAGTGATACCACGTTAATGTTTTTGCATTTGTTATTTGTAGAAAACACTTTCAAACAAGATCAGGGATTTATTGCACTAAGAGTTGTGAATGCCCCAGCCTGACTTACTCCCATCTGGCTTATTTACTCATGAATTCTGGTTCTTTTTAATAATCCGCTCCAGGCAATGCTTTTCTTAAAGACTATTACAATTCCTTGCAGGCTAAATGCACACAATCTTTATTCTCTTAACTGTAGCTGCCTGGATATGCAGTCATTAAAAAGAAATGTGTGATTTGCTTCATGCTTTTGTTCTGAAGTGACACTAGTAGAAGAAAATTCCTTATTGAGGTTAGTCATGATAGACATGTAAAAACTTGTTCACAAACTGAAAACTAGTGGCCGGATTTCAATATGCATTACTCAAATTGAATGGCCCCTTATTCTAAAATTGGTCAAATTGATGTCAGTGGGACTACTTGTAGGATCCAGCAAATGCAGGGAAGGGGGACTGTGTTCCGAATGTGAGCATATGGCTTATTCCTGCCATTTTGAACTTAGTCTGACCAGCTGAGTTTGTCCCTGCAAAAATGTTTGGTTGATGTTGCCTTCTGTCTTTCCAACTAAAGAGATGTCTGAATCCAGAGATCATTTTTTCCAAAGATGAAGTGGAATCTGGCTTGAGTAGATGTGTTTGAATAGATTGTGGGTTATCCAGCAATCACTGCAGTAGAGAGAAGCCGCTGATCTGAAATACCAAAGAACTGGCTGATTGCTGCCTAGTGCAGCTTATGAACAGCTATGTTCAGGTACACATCTGAAGCAGATTCAGCGTGCAGAAAAAGTCTGGGAGGTCCAGGTGGAATGTCTGTGCCAGAAGGGTTGAGTTCTCAAGAGGAAAATAATTTCATTTTCAACATTGTGTGTTCATCAACCTAATTAATAACAATATTTTGGAGCTTTCCAGAGAAGATCTGAGAACAGATCTGTTTGTGCTGTGGCGGGCTGTGTTGGGAGGTACACTGTTCTCACTTACAAGTGCTTTGTAGGATTGAGTCTTTCTTCTAACCCTGTACTACACTATCAGTTTGTGATTGAGACAAGTATTTATATGACCTCTCTTTGAAGAATAACTTCCCTTTCTCACAAACACAAGCTTAATGAAACACTTTACAATTTTACTCCTGTATTTTGATGTACACAAGTTAAGTAGCTCTTGATTTACAGCAAGGATGGAGCAGGGTCAGACCTCTTGCAGTGGAAATTTAAAATGGAGAGGAAACATCTTTATTGCAGAGGAACGGTTCACAAAACACCATCTCTAACAGACTCTGTGTTGGACCTAAAATTCATTCATCACAATACTTAAAATGTAGAGAGTGCAATAGCTTTTGGAAGGAAAAAAAAAACAAGACTGTTAAATGTTTAATGGGACAGCAATAAATTAGTCCTTATCCTTGGTTATTTTCTGAAATCTAATTTTTGATATCTAGTGCTGTGTTGAGCACCTCAGGATTTCTTTGTTGTTGTTGTTGTATCAGCATAAACTTTTGCGCAAGCACACGATTCAGCCTGGAAAGTGCATCTGTTGTGCCTCTGTCAGGATGCTGTCAGGATTTCAGGGGACAGGAGGTAGATAGGGAGGAAGTTCATACAGAAGGGTACATGGAATATTTGTCTGTGAATGCAGGACCTCAGCTCAGCTTATAAATTATCCCCTGGGCCTTGTAAGTAAAAGCAGACTTCTATGACATTGGCTGGGAAAGGCAAACACTTGCCGACAATTGTAGGCTAATCCTTCAGGACACTAATTGCCAGAAAACCAAGGAAGCATTATTTTAGGAACAGCTTGTTTCACTTTGTGAAGGGGAAAAACACCGCATTGGATTTAGTTTTGTTTGCTGAGGTCTTTTCCTCCCTGCCTCTAGTCTCAGATTTTAAAGATGTACCTTCATTATTGATGCTAGGGGCTCTTCTCTTTTTTTCTTTTCTTTTCTTTTCTTTTCTTTTCTTTTCTTTTCTTTTCTTTTCTTTTCTTTTCTTTTCTTTTCTTTTCTTTTCTTTTCTTTTCTTTTCTCTTTTCTTTTCTTTTCTTTTCCTTTCTTTTCTTTTCTTTTCTTTTCTTTT
>JACDJE010002445.1:195859-261338 GCA_016647715.1 Pavo muticus
TATATATATATATATTTCATACTTTGGAAACTTGTGAAAGGTCACAGACATGCTACTGCACCACTGAAAATTTCCAGCTTGACCAAGACTCTGTTGCTGAGGATTTAATGTACTGGTATTTCTCCAACATGTCTCTGGAAGGCAGGGCATCTTTACCTTTTCGACATGTAGTCTGCTTTCCTGGCTCTGATATCCAAAGGTCCCTGTCTCTACAGTGTTTTCCATGATGCAAATCACCAATGAATTAATCTTGACCATCTCACTCTTGAGTGCAGAGGTCCAAACAGACTCTCACAAGGTGAGACTTCATAACAGTCACAAGGAAACCAACTGTCATGTTAAATTTTCATGTGAGCTGGAGAGGGACCTTTGGTCTATATTTTATGGCCTCCCAGTCTAAGTGAAACCTACATGCTGAGGGAAAAGGGTAAGCAGTGCAAGTTGAACCCCACAAAGCATTTGATAATTTCCAAGGAAGTACAGCTGGGTATACTTACCATCCTCCATCTTTCTTCTGTGCCATGGATGGTCTTGAAGCTTTGGGTTGGGAGAGTGGGATGACTGAGAGCAGTCTCAAAATAGAGCCATTTCTTGGCAGCAAAGCCTCAGTGTCTTTGGCTGCCACTGGCACCATTTCTAGTTGTTTGTGTGCTCTGTGGGAGTGAAACTCATCTGTGCTCCAAGGCCAAGACCAAATCTCTGCACCACAAACATCCTACAGTAATTGTAAGGTTCATATAAGCTCTTTAGGATGATTATTAGTTTCCCAGTAATTTATGCCTCTCTATAAATTATTATACTATTGCTTATTATTTGAGGAGCGTTATTGCATGAGAATGGCAATCCTGGGTTAGGGTTTCCTTGTGCTAAATTGTATATTAACATAAAGCAAGAAAAATGGCTCCTGGAGAGTGATTTCAGCTGTTTTATACGTTCTGAGGAAGAAAAATGTCATTTAAAAACAGGGGAAAATTGTGTGGGATGACAAATAGCATGTGTATTAAGGGTATCCATAAGGTTCAGAACCAGAAGTAGCAAAGAGCTCCTTGCTCTCAATAAATACAGCTCTGCCTGTGGGATTTAGTTTTATTTGTTTTTCTCTGCTTCACCCAAAAGGTAGGCTCTTGATCATAACTCTTAGCTTTTGATTTTTATTTTTGTTTTCATCTTTTCTGGTGGCTTGCGTGAGTTCAAGTGTTACTGAAAACTCAGGTCCTGTACATCTTTCCATGCGTTTGTTTTTAGTTTTAATACAACAAATGTATGCCTTCTCTGGAAAAGGTATCCATGATGTGAAGTAATTATTTAGTGAATCGTAGATCCAGTTCATGTTGGCAAGGATCAGATTAATCATTATTAATCATGACCTCTCTGACAGTAACCTCATCCCTAGCCTAAGTGCTGTTCTTTATTAAGAAGTAATAGCTATTAAGGGGTGGTTGGGCCACTGCTCTCATTGCACCAGCACAGGGCTGAGGACTTCTGGCAGGAGGCAGAGGAACTCAGTTCAAAATCAAAAATAGACACACATGGTCCACATTCCAGAAATGAAATAGGCAGTTTCCCCTGTGGGCTTCTTCAGCCTCATCTGAGTGTTCTCCCTCCCCCTGAGGCCTTCTAAGAGTTTGTCTCCTTCCAAAGGTTGAATTCATGGATGAAATAACCAGGTGTTTTTTTGTTTGTTTGTTTGTTTGTTTGTTTGTTTTAATTATTATTCTGCCTTTTTTTTTTTTTTTTTTTTTTTTTAAATTTGGGTAGATCCCAGTGCAACTTAATGTATGTGGGGGAGGCCCGACCCATCCAGTTAATTACAAGGTTAAAATTTTAATGTGTAATCTAGTGGCTGCAGCAGGTTTCAGCAGCTGATGAGAGTGGAGATAGCCTGAACTTACTGGGACTCCAGTTATCCCAAGCAGACTCCCAAATCCTCAATTCTTACATTCCTTGAAGAAAAATCACATTGTTGTAGGTGAAGTGTGTAGCAGTGTTCACTTTGTGATCAAAGATGTGAGGACTCCTACTTCTCTCTCCAGGTCACTGAAATGGGGATTGCAGGCCTACATATAGAGTATATATGTAGATGTTCATACATATGTACGTATATGGATATGTGCATATACCTTCAGCCTGATTGCAAAAACAGAGATCTGCTGACAGCAGACAGTAATTCAACTTCTATTTACCCTAGGTTTCCTAGAACTCCAAATTCCACTGAATAAAGTAAAGCACTGCTATCGAAAGATGTCATCATAATTTCAGCAAAAACGTAATGGTTGAGATACTGTATTGAAACTAATCATCTTCCCAACTCCTCAAAATTTATTTTAGTTTTTAAAATCAGGCAAAATCCCTTAGAAGAGAGCAAAGGAAGTAACATTTTTTTATCTTTCTATCTCTTTTGATACCTGGAGGGTAGTAGTGGTGACAGGGAGCAAACCTGCCATACTCTTTTGATCTCTACCAAAGTTCTTCTGGGAGTAGCATTGTTTAATGGTTGAAGGAATTTACTGAAAAATAAAAATAACAGCAAAGTGTCCAGTACAAGTTACCTAATAAACCTAAACAAAATTTTATGTGCTAAGGGCTACTAGTAGTTTCTCACCTTAAAAAAGCATGGGGGGAGCTTGACAGGAGGAGAGAAGGGTAAAAAGTATACAAATAAACCAACTTCTTTAAATAGCTGACTGGCCTGACCTGAACTGTGTTGGAGTTAAGTTCCTTTGGCAGCTGGTGCTGCAGTGTCTGTTGAGGGCATAGCAGAGGGCTGAGACCAGATTTCGGGAATCTGCCTTGGCTTCATCTGCCTTGCATTCTTCCACTTGTCAGCGAGAAATGCACTGAAGCACGAAATGAGGGAGTGCAAAGGCTTCTGCAGCCACACTCCATCTGAGCAAGTCTGGTTAACACCCCCGTGTTTAATGTTTCTTACTGCTGAAAGAAATCAGAGCAATAAAAATAAACGAAAGCATTGGCTAACTGTTGGAAATACACGGGTGGAAGAAAGCAGAAGGAGAGAATTGGGGGAGTGAATATATTCCTGCATCTGCTGTTTGTGGCAGAGATTTAATCTCAGCGTGAAAAATCATTGGATTCTGTGTGGGTTATAAAGCAATAAAACAAGAAATAAAATACAAAGAGAGGACATGAATTGTCTGAGGTTCCCCAGCGGTAAAGCGTCCTTAAACGTATTTCATTTACTGAATAAAACAGGCTAGGTGATCATATAAGGAACATAGGACCATAGGGAACTTCTGAGGTCATAAAGTCCCCTGAGAAGCAATTTACAGGTAACACTACTGATAAACACATCCCAATTGGCACTGGTACATACTAAAAGCAATTCTTGAAGCTCTGTCATTACACTCACCCCACCAGTAGTCTTTTAATTTCCAAAACACTCATTCACATAATCACTGCATCTTGTTCCTGACACCACGTTAGTAGTTGTTTTTTTTTTTACCTCCAGTGACATGAGTGTTGGTTTGAGCAAGGTGGAAAGACTTTGCTTTTCCATTCACCTGTCGCAATTTTCTAGACACTGACAATGCTGTAGACAGGAAACTATTTCATATGATGAATCAAAAGATTGTAGAAAATTCAAACACAGATTATTTTTATTATTTGTATAACTTCCAATCTCTTACTTCCATTGATATCTGCTTGGGAACAACAGGTATTTGAATGAGACTCACCAGCCATCATTTCTCTGGGCATCCTCAATTCCCAGAACAGTTGCCATTTAGAAACTGCTGAATTCAGTGCCCAGCACCTATGTTCCTGTTGGTTTGTGTGGTTTTCTTGTTTCATACATCTGTTGTGTGAACCAGAAGTAGTTGAGCAATGGAAGTTGGATGGATAGGTCCCCATTCTTCAGGTTTATGTAAGTTTTGGAGGCATGGTGTTATAAAAAAAACCTTCCCAATAGTAAACCTTTGAACAAAAGAAGTTGAGACTGTGGATGTCCTTTACAAGTTCAGCTGTAATAGCCTTGGGTTGCAGCAGGTTACACCTCCCTTTGTACAATGCCATTGGCAAGCTGACATTTCTAAATGACCTTTTATAATTACCTATTTCCTTTTCTCACTCATTTTATGAATAGTCTTGTACTAAGTTCAAGAGTTTCCCACCTCATGGTCTCCTCTTACAGTTCATATTCATTTCAAAATGGGTTTGGCTTCCTGTAAAGTGTAGCACAGTGTAGACTGAAGTTCAATAGAACCTTTCCTTTCTACAGGAAAAGAGAAGGGAGGACAAAAAAAACCTCATAGTGCACTTTTACAGGAAAGGCTCCAGAAATGGCAGACAGAACATTGGTTTTTTTGTTTGGTTGTTTGGTTGTTTTTTTGTTTTGTTTTTTTCCTCTTTCTGAGGCAGTTCTGAATGCATGCTCTAGCACAGTGTCCTGCCCCTGCTCAAGGTGTAAAACGTAGGGCTCTGACCTTTTCTGGTGAGTGATGATCCCATGTCATTTTCCCTCCTGAACTGAAGTACGTGTATTCTGGCAACGAAGTTTTGTCCAGGTTCTAATGCAAGAAGTGTATTTTCCAACTTGACTTGGCCGTGTGCCTGCAGTGAGATACATTATTCTTTACTTCCTGCCCTAAATTGGTGTGGACTGCACTGATGGGTACTCATTCCACCTTGGAGGTAGGGTTGTATCAGTGGTGGTTGAAGGGAAGCTCTACAGCTTTGAAAAGCAATTTGAGAGCAGTCTGAATAAAGTACTTCACATGTGAAAAAAATTGGTGTTATCAATTGTCATCATCAGCCTCAAATCCTGGAATTTGAAAGGATCATTTATACATGTCAAACACAAACATGCAGGAGTGTGCTAAAAGAGAACTAAAGGAGCTGAAGAAAATGCTGTTTCATGTCATTTCAGGTTTGCAATCCGAGAGAGCATTAATAACTGTTTTGTTGCCGTCATTGATCCCTCTCTATACAGACAGAGAGGGAGAGTCAGAAGTGGGAAACTGCACTGTTAAACCTCTCCAAGTGTTTCAGTGTATGCCTCCTGTTAGGAGACACAGTCAGGGCACAGATAACACGTAGGTGAATGTGGAAAAGGTATAGGTGAAGATATGGACCAGTCCATTTCAGAATCACAGAATCACAGAATCACTAATGTTGGAAAGGACCTATAAGATCATCTAGTCCAACCATCCACCTATCACCAATGGTTCTCGCTAAACTATATCCCTCATCACAACATCCAAACGTTCCTTGAACACCTCCAGGGTCGGTGACTCCACCACCTCCCTGGGCAGCCCATTCCAGTGCCTGACCACTCTTTCAGAGAAGTAGTATTTCCTAATATCCAGCCTGAATTTTCCTTGGCACAGCTTGAAACCATTCCCTCTAGTCCTATCACCAGTTGCACGAGAGAAGAGGCCGACCCCCAGCTCACTACAACCTCCCTTCAGGTAGTTATAGAGAGCAATAAGGTCTCCCCTGAGCCTCCTCTTCTCCAGACTGAACAATCCCAGCTCCCTCAGCCACTCCTCATAAGGCCTGTGCTCCAGACCCCTCACCAGCTTTGTTGCCCTTCTTTGAACACGTTCCAGGGCCTCAATGTCTTTCTTGCAGTGAGGGGCCCAGAACTGGACACAGTACTCAAGGTGCGGCCTCACCAGAGCTGAGTACAGGGGAACAATTACTTCCCTGCTCCTGCTGGTCACACTACTTCTGATACAAGCCAGGATGCCATTGGCCTTCTTGGCCACCCAGGCACACTGCTGGCTCATGTTCAGCCGAGCGTCAACCAACACCCCCAGGTCCATTTCCTCTACACAGTCTTCTAGCCACTCCGCCCCAAATTTGATTATCAAGGCCACATTCCCACATTACACTCTGGAAACATCCTTAGTGGATGCCAACACATGAAGACTGCATGGCAAGGTCAGTGTAAGTCAGTCATCTCTTAGATGACAGATGCCATGTGAATCCAGATCTCATCTTCTTGGAGGTTTGCGCAAACTGAACGGCCTACTCAGAGCTGCTGGGAGCTGTGAGATGCAAGGAAAATGCAAAAGCTTGGTGTCAGGTGGCAGATAGCAGAAGGGTAGAAAGACCTGTCATGCCTTTGCCTTTGTGGAGAACTTCACACTCATCTTGGCATGGGCACAAAATGTTACCCAAGCAGAATTGTGTCAGTTTGCACTTACTTTTTTACTTGCATTGTACTGGATTCAGTAGCAAGACAAGATGAAATTGAGGTCCTAAATCTCAGCAAGTCAGCTCTCTGGAATTGTACCCAGTATGGCGGCTCTGACTTCAGCCAGTATTTAGTCATTGCATTGGTTATTCACAAAAAAGCATACCCATTTGAGTTACTTTTCTAGCAGGTCAGGTAGTGGTTTTTCCTGAGTTTCTCTTGGGAACAAGTTTTGCTGTTGAGTGCTGATAGGAACATTTCTTGCATTGCTCCATCTAAAATGGTCTTTTGTTGGTTATATACTTACACTTTTTGTTGTGTTTCATTTAGTGAGTTTCTTGTCTGAGCATACAGGTCTGGATGGTGACAGTGAGCAGCATCTTAATGTGTACATATAGGTTGGGTTTAGAGCTTGGCGTTCAAATTTTTGGCTTGCCTGGGATACAAGTGAAGAGAAACTGTCTTGGGACACGCATAAATTATAAAATACTGTTAATGTATATATCTGTGAATATACCTCTGTGTGTGTGTGTATAATATATATGTGTATACGTATGTGTGAATGTATACATATATACATTATATATGTAACTTACATATTATAACATAGATATATTTGTTTATATAATGTGTATATTTTATATATATCCTATATATATTATAGGGCAACAAAAACATAAAACTAGTGGTATATTTGACCTTGGTTTTTTTTTGTGAAACACTGCCCAGACACATATTGCAAAACTAATTAAAAACATACTCAAGTTATTCTAATATTTTTGAGAACTTTTTGAGATGCTGAAAATTACAAAATTCGTCAGCACTGCACCAGTATACTGGATATTTCTTCCACAATGAATATGTTAACTTATTATTTTATGAAGTAATACAAGTCCAACTTTAAAAACTATATAAGAAAACTTACATATCTTCTCAATAACAAAAAACACACATCTTCACAGGCACACACGTGTAGGTGGATTGAAAGATTATTATTGGTAATCACTTCATTTTACTTGCCAACTGGCACATCTGCATGTAACGCATAATACACACAGGTTTCAATTTGACTCGGTGTGCATGACAGGCACAAGGGTTAGCCATTCACTCTGCCTTCCCCTCCGTAGCATTCCACTGTCACCTAAGCAGTCCACGCTCAACTTACTCACAATACTGTGCGTCTATTGGTTCAGTTTACTTTACAGAGGTACTTCTTTAGTCCATCTGCCATGGGGTTCCAATACAGCCAGACGTTTAATTCCTGTAAGACCTCATCTCTCTTTGTAGATCCAGGATAGCAGTATGGATATCTTTCATGTTAAAGACTGGAGAGCACCCAGAAATTAGAGTGGCATAAGACTTGTCTAAAATATGTTAACACTGGCTTGAAACATAGTGTGGTTCCTAATAACATCTCAACACAGGAAAGTTTTATTCTTTTATTTATTTTTATTTTTTTAACGTTTTATCTCTAAATGGTCTAGACAAAAATGTGATCTGAAAAGTGTGTGGGGTAGCCATATGATTCGCAGGAGTTAATCTTCCCACAACTGGTTCCAGCCTGGAGAATGTATTCACAGCTGGGTTATAAACCCTCAAAACCAGTCAACATAACCTTAACTAACACAACATTACTAAGGCAGTGTAATGAGATTGTTCTGCTATGGCTCATCAGCACATTTTAAGTGTCATCAGTTTAGTCTGGAGGCTGCAATGTGCAAAACCATTTCAAGAACTGTATATTACATGCAGGAATTATCGAATATTAATGGCTTTTCTTTTGCTGGAGAAAAACAAAAGGAGAGGAAAATGAAAAGCCACAGGAAACCAAATTGTCCTTCAAATACTTAAGCATTTTTGGAGGGCAGCAGAATCAGTCTGACAGCTGAGTACTGGTGTAGGCGACCAGGAAATCAGCTCTTCTTCACCACTGCTGATCTATTCTACAAACTTAGCCAAGTTATTTCACTTTAATTTTCCCTCTTAATCTTATCTGTTCAAAGAAGTGAGTTATTTGACAGGGGAGTTATTTCGGTCTGTTGTTGCAGTGGCTTAATCTCTACCTGCAAGGCACTGAGCAAACAGGGAAAAGCTATGAGGGATGAGGCTCCATGTTTCGTCCTTCCATTGTGAATATTTTAGTAGTTGGCATCAAGCCTTTTGTAAAGAGCTCATATGTTTTGGAACTGAGAGTAAAGTGTGATTGCCGTTTCCCAGGTCAGGAAAGATGATAAAATTAACTGTTCCAACTCAGCAACCCTCTCATTGTATGCTGGGCTGCCTGATCGTTTACTTATCATTTTGTAAAACATGTGATGATGAGATGATGTAAGAGTTTCCATTTGGGTGCAGATATTGTTTTCAATTGGTGCTATGGACTGAGAATTCAGTAATTTGCCTAAGGCTCTGGAGTATCTGTGTCAACAAGAAGGCAAGAAACTGCAAGACACTTTCCATGGACTCTGTGTTCCCATGTGCTGAAAGATGAGATCTGTTCTACGTAACTTTGTAGGGCACTCCTATGGTTTGATTTTATATGAGCTGATTCACATGTGAAGCTTCCATACCTCCATCTGCTGTTTTAGGAGATGGAGGCTCTGAGTTGAACCACAGCTATATTCATAAGGAAGTCAACTGAAGTCTCTCTCAGCACCCTCCCTAGAGGTCAGCGGTTGTATCTGGAAAACAAAAGAATGAATTGTGATGAATAACAGCCTGCAAAAGCTTTTATATTCCCTTTTTATCATTATCAAATCATGCTGAAGAGGCTGCAGTGTGACAAAACTCTCAAGCTTCATTTTCGTGAAGCTGCTGGGATGAAGACAGGGCATTTCAAAATCAATACTGAAGATTGTATTCCAAAGAGCAAATGGGAGAGTCATTATAAGCTGCTTTGCTTCTCATCTCTAATTCCCCATATTCATAACTTAAGCCCTGTCATTTGGATTTATCCTCTGTGGCCTGCAGTGACACCAGGAAAAGTCCTTCTTTTTAATTCTGTGGCAAAAAAAATAACAACACTGCGGGGTAGGATCATATCCCCACAGAAGTTTTAGGGCTTAAACATTTCATCAGACTTTGCTGTACTCTTCCCCTCCTGTTTGTCACCCTTCTCTCTCCTCTGCTGTTATACATCAATCATCCTCTTTCCTAGAGGCTAGAATACAAGCAGCATAATCCCAGAGTGAAAGGCTACCGATACAGCTAGTCCTGCATGTGATTATTGCTCCGTTCTGCTAGATGCCATCACTAGATCTAATGACAGGCTTTTGCTGATGGGCACGTTTCAGCCACAGAGGAGACAGCAACAGGGATGCTAAACTAAGAACTCAGTTTTCTGGTCGTTGAATGATCTGTTGTATCTCTGTCTACTTCTATTTTCGGTGGCTTTTTAAACTTCTTTTGTGTTTATTACTTCTCGGTTTGTGTTATCATGGCACTTACAGCATCATAAATGCCGGTTTTTCAAACAGTAATATTTTTAATTGTGACCTGGAAATGAACCTTTGATCTGACTCAACCAGCTCAGCTGAACTTTTCATAACACGTAAAGGACTGGTATTCAACTAACTGATGACTTCAAAATAAGGAAGGCTTCCTGTTCTTTTGGGGAAACTACCACAAGCTGCCTTCAGAAGAGATTTTTTATTTGTATGTGTGTGTGTTTGGAAATTCAGAGTGTGATTAGAGGAGAAGGTGATGTTACCTGCAGCAAAGTCCCCTAATAGCATATGCAGGAGAAGCTGATGAGCAACAGTTGACTTTTGGCAAGCCCAGGCAGTGCCAGCTTGTTCCAGCAGCACCATCTCCCTGCTCCTGTGTTTATTGAACTGGACTCAAGATCACATGAAATTCTGCTGGCAAGTTTGAGAATGAACTCTGGTAGGAACCCAGTACTTTCTCTCATCTGTTAAGCCCTTATTAAACCCTGCCATTACTTTTTCCTAACTCCCCTCTGGACTTTGAATTGCACTGCACTGAACATTGCACATGTGAGTAAGAGCTTAAGGTCTTGCTGACTTGGGTGGTCCCATTAAAAAAGACCAGGTTTGCTGTCTTGGCTGCAGAGCCATTCCAAACATTGCTGCTGTTTTTCTTCCCCCAGAATTTCTCACCTGCATTTTTTTTTTCCATGCTCGATCTATTAATATGTGTTTTAACCAGTTAACTTTGGAATCAAAATATTAACTGCACAGGAGGCAGCTATTCTGAAGGTTCATAAAATATGTATCGGAGCTGGGAATATAAAATGCTCCCATTTTGTAGCAGACAAAATGGATAAAGTGCTGAGTGAAAATTGAGAGGGACCCAACTCAAACCTTTGAAAATTCCTGCCAGTTCCAATGCGCTGTATTTATTTTGACTCGGAAGGCTCAATCCGGTCCAGATGAGGTCATTTGGTTGGGAGCACACGTGTTCACACAGACCCGGGAGGGAGGGAAGCATGCGGGATGCTTCAGCCCCGAGGTGTTGAGCTGCCAGGCAGCAGCAGTGGGAGCAGGGCTGGCAGCCCGGCTACGTGTTGATCCTGGCATCGGAGCGTAACTTAGGGTGGAGGTGTAGTAATGTTTAAGTTCACTTCTTTTAAGACAGGAGGGACTGTGTGGCTTTTGTATCCTGAGCTGTTTGCTGGGTCGGATAAGTGGAAGCAATGCTTGATGTGCTCCAAGAATTTGGGGATAGAGGAATATACTTAGGAGGGGTGGCCTGTAGTTACGCTTTCGTACAACTCCACATGGCAGAGAGCCTGTTATTTCATATGCGCGTCTTTCAGCTTGCTGTGTTTAACCTTTGCCTTCTCAGCACCTGATACCTGCTCAGCACCATTTTCTTTTCCCCTCTCTCTTCTCCTGCCTCTTCCTCACTCATCAAGCAGATTAATAGCTTGGCCATTTGTCTCTATGAAATTTCACTTTTCTTTCCTGGAGCTCTATCTCTTCCACTCACTGCTGCACCCCAGCAGGTGGGAAAGGCTCCTGCACCTCCACGAGACGCCCCATCCTCGCTCCCCCGATCTCCTCCCTGCCAGCACTGTGTTTGCCAACACTTTGCACGAGGAAGCCGCCTCTATAAAAATAAACCGTGTTGAAATCTGAGAGACAGAAACCACGCCAACCTCACACTTCATTATTGGTAATGGCAACCTATTTGATTTCCATTTGCAAGCAGTAGCCTGCATACGTTCCTCGCCATGTAGCCCTTATCCCTGCCCTGTTTTCTGCACAATTTCAGATTCTCTGCATATGTTGCTTGGTCTGATTTGTGGTTTACTTGCTCTGAGCCACAGACACCCTGTGCCGAAGAGGGGGTTGCCTGCTTCACAATTAAAATAGGGAAAAAGCTTGTTAAGTCACTGAGTTAATTGCCTGGTTACTCACCGCCAACACAAGCTTGCCATCTGCAACAGGCCCGACGCTTTCCTCCAACCAGCTTTTCCTCTGTAAGGTTTTGCTCCTCACGGCCTGCTTTATTTCTGATTTGCACCAGAAACAGAGCTGCATTTCCTTTTCTTACCCTGAAGAGCACTGCCACATGGGCACTGGTTGGGGCCAGCTGGCTGCACAGGCGCTGCACTCCTGCACCTTGAATGCTGCTTGGGCTGAGTATTTAGGATGAAACTTTAGTTTTCATGTCTGTTGGGCAGGAAAGAGAAGAAACAACAAACAACAGTGATAGTGCAGGGGCAGTGGTAAGAGAAAGCAAGCTTTAAATCAGCAAGGTGAGTGCTGTGTTGCTGCCCGTGTCCTGTTCCCACTGCAGGAAGGGATGTGGCTCTGTCTGGGTCCTGAAAGGTGCTGTAGCCACAGGGCCCCACAAGGGCTGGAAGAGGGGATGCATACATGAGGCCAGAGAGGAGCTGCCTGTATTGACTTTCACTCGATTTACTGGAGCAATTGAGTTTGTCAGGGAAATGCGAGACGGGCTCAATCAGCTGTCACACTGAGACACTCCTGTCACTACTGTCAATAGCTTCGAGTTTCTGATCCTTTCTCAGATTAGCTCTGTGCCAGAACATCAAATGAAAAGCTGTTTGGGGCATGGGAAGGGGAGAAAGTCTAAGCAGTTACCTAGGAATCGGTTTACAGACTTCAAAGTGCTGTCAGGTTTATTCTGATGGCATATAGCAATGCGCATGGAGCAATAATGTGCTCAGAGTGTAATTTAGACTTTCCTCTTCAGCCCCAAGTTCACTCCAGACTGGAAAGCAGGGACAGGGGAAGAATAGAGGCATCTCTCCCAGCGCTCCCAAATGGCGTGCAAATGACCTTCCTCCCCTGGAAGAGCTGCACTTTAACTTGCTGGAATAAGTCTCTTTTCTTATCTTAGCTTTCAGCCTGAAGGACTCTTCTACCTTTGTCGTGGCATTGAAATGAAGCTATTCCTTGTGGCGTTGGGGCACAAAAGGCAACGCTCTCGACAGTAGGACAGGAGGGAAAAGAAAGGGGACAGGTTTGTTGTGCAGAAATGAGAAAAAGGAGCTGGAGGATGTGTTGGCCAGCCAATCTGAGCAACTTTCTGGCACTGTTGAGCCTTACGTGTGGGTCTGGTTTTTTTGTTGTTTTTGTTTTGTTTTGTTTGCTTGTTTTGTTTTTTTATATATCAAGGCAAGAGCCCTGTGGATCAATATGATCTCTCAGGACATTTTTCTAGAATTTTGGTTGCATCTGGGACAGCCCTCATCAAGAACATTTCATCACAAAGGATGCCACTATGAATGTCTCTGTGGAAAAATACAGAAGGTTTTAGAAATAATGATAGTAACAATAATAATAATAATAAAACTTCAGGGATTTAAGGAAGTCTCATTTCTCTGTTCCAGCTGAAAAAGCTTGTGGCAAGGTGAAATCACCCATTTACACAGAAGCCAAGAGAGTAATGTTAATCCTATTAGAAAATAATCTACCACCAAAAAATAATAATAGGGATAGAGGAGGAATCCTTTTGAGGCAAATTCACAGAGTAATTCCTGGAAGTTTACTATTTTCTTCTCAGGGTTGAGATGTGAAATATTTTGCTATCAATACGTGAATTAGAAAGATTACTCTTTGCCTTCCACTTTCACAAAGAAATTAAGCACAGGAAGAGCTGCATTCTGCTTTGGTGCTCATCAGCATTATTGTATTGTTCAGAGAATGCTCCATCTTTTTGACCAATGCTGTTTTGGAGTGTGGGGCAGCGTCTGTAGAGAGGGCTGTCCTATATAGCACTAATGTGGACTTATTTTTTAATGCAATTTTAAGATTTTAGTTTTCTTACCCATTACCCAATTCCAGTTTTATGTTGCTTTGAAGCTTGAAGTATTAAATGCTTCACCTTTTCCTCATCCGTTGTCCCAAAAATCACATCTTTCCTCCTCCCTGATTGCTCAGAAGAGGTCGATGTATGTGGGTTTTAATACCAATGGTAATTCTGTTTGATTCCCTGTGTGGCATGAACATGAAAAGACCACAGAAAAGCACAGGAAGACAACAGAAAGAAAAAAAAAACAACACAATGCATTGTCCTTACAGAGTATTTCAAAGCTAATGCTGGATACATACCTTTCTGTGACCTTTTCCTTAGATTAGTGGTATAGGCAGCTGATGTGCTTGTATTACACATTCCAGTGCAGAGTCTGACTCACAAGCAAGTTTGGAATGTGTGTGTGCACACGTGTGTGCTATCCAAGGGTCTTCAATGCTAGTTTTTGCTCTTTCTCTTTTTTTTTCATAGTTTCCAAGGCAGTAGTGATTGTTTGTGGGCTTTGTTTATATTCACCAAGTGACAGGAAACCTAAGAATTTTTTGTGAATCCAGATGGGATGTGAGGTGTGAATTTCCAGTCTTTTGTGTTTAAAAGCTTTCATTAAGTCTGAGAAAAGAGGAAGAAAATGAACATCTTGCTTCTTTCTAGCTGCAGGTGAATGAAAGATTTTCAGCCTGTGGGTCCCTCCAGGACAGTATAGATGCCTATAAAGGGAAAAATTGGATGAGAAATAAACAACACCAGAGTTGGAAAAAAAAAAAAATATTCAAGCTACTTCTCGAGTTGGATTTGGTCTTTGCTTTACTGAGCCCCCCCAGAGCCAGCTGGCCTTGATAAGACCCTGATGGAAAAGAGCATGCCCACCATCCCCAGGACACAGTTAGGGTTAGGGAGGAAGGACAGCCCTAGCGAAGGCAAGGAGGCACGCCTAATGACTCTGGCTAATTGCCTCCATCCTGGCAGAAAGGGACGCAGACAGGGATGCAATCACTCCCTCCATGCTTGACCTCCCTTGCTTGTGAAGCCAGATGGGCAGATGTTGTCATCAGTGGGGAAACAGGCATGTGTGGCAGCTATGTGTCACCACGGGAAGGGGTTAGTGTCACCGAGCTGAGGCTGGGGACAGCTGGGCAGATGGTTTATCTCCCAGTCTAACAATTCCCTTGTCTCTGTCCATCTCTGGGATTCTTGGGGCAGGTACTTCCCTCCGATCGCGTGTTTGTGCAGTGCCTAATTGCAGATGCAAGGGGTAATATAAATAATAAGGTTAAAAGTCGCTCTTCTTGAAGGGAGGTGAAAAGGGAGCGGAAACGGAGCTGCTACTCAGCTTCCCAGCTTTTCCTGCAGTCAAAAAGAGAGTGCAAAGGGTATTGCAGGATATGTCAGAGTATTTAGTCTTGAATGGTTTGCCATCCTGTTTTTATTCCCCTGCAGATATATTTCAAAGAAAGCGTTTAGATGGAGATGATGACCCCTGTTATAGCTGAGGTTGCCTGTCACTTCCCAGGATAAGTCCCTGGTGCAGTTGTTTGGGCTGTAGCAGCATGCAGTGTTTGAGCTGAGGGTTCCCTGGTTGCACATCTGACTCTTGCCAAGTTCATTTCAGAGGAGGGCCATTTTCATTGTGCCACTAAAACCTTGCTGTTCTTTATCACTTTGGAAGGGGGCTTCTTCTTTTTGTTCTCCCTTAGTTTAATCCATACAATACTCAAACTATTCCAATTACACCAGGATACACAAGCCCTTAAAAGAGATAGGAAATTCTGAGATTAAATGTACCCACATGCTGGCAGTCCAGCCTTATTTCCATTAACAGAAATATCCCAGAAAATAGGGACAGGGAAGGCATCAAACAAGCTGCAATGTGAGGATATCAGCGGATTTGATAGTTTTGCCCTCATGTGTTGTGGAGTTCACAGATAATCCCAGGTCGAAGTGAAATACTGCTAGATAAATACTTAGGTTTTCCTTTCTTTCCAGAGCTGTCAGGTAATAAGGAGAGCAGGCTTTCAGGTGAATTTTCTGTAAGAGTGAATTGTCTACCTGTCTTTTGCCAGATGTTGGCAATTCATTAATTGCCAAAAGAGCAATTTGCTAGCTGCATGGACAGGTATGGTAGCTCCAGAGGCATTCAGTGGCTGAATAGCAGCGTCTTAGTATTGCTGTTGCCCACATTTTGACTTCAGCTGGGATGTTGTCTCTGATCCTGTACTCATGGCACTTGCTGACACAATCCTAGAAGTCAGAGAACAGTGAATTAGCATTTCTAACCTCCAGCTCCTTCAACGCTCTTCACCTGTGTTTCTTCAAGACCTACTACAGTGGCATCCCAGTTGAAATAGGGCCCTTAAGTTTCTTTTTCTTCCTTAATAAAAATGAAGTGATTTATTTCATACTCATTTTCATTTCTCCCCATGTACTCAAGATTATACATGAGATTTTTCCCAGCTTAATCAAATCTTTCCTGTTCCGCCAAAAATCATGTCTGAATTCTTAATCTCCAGCTTTGCCAGGTCACCCTGGAGCTTGTCTCTCACTCAATTACCTCATCCAAAAACAGAGGTGATGTAACTTTGTTGGAAACTGGTGCCAGGAGAAAACTATTGGCTATCATGATAATAGATTATTCTACTAATTCCGTCAATACTGCTATTGGAAATCAAGTTTGCGTATACATCTGAATGTATTTGCATACACAAATGAACGTGAATATAAGAACACAGAATCACAGAATGGCCTGGTTTGAAAAGGACCATATTGATCATCTAGTTTCAACCCCCCCTGCTATGTGCAGGGTTGCCAATCACTAGACCAGGCTGCCCAGAGCCACATCCAGCCTGGCCTTGAATGCTTCCAGGGATGGGGCATCCACAACCTCCTTAGGCAACATGTTCCAGTGTGTCACCACCCTCTATGTGAAAAATATGTGAAATTAAAGGGAAATGAATTTAGATTTTTTCTCTTAAATAGCAGAGTTGCCTTATTATTTTAATGAGTGTTTTCTCCCCAGTTGGAATTCCCTTCTTCCAGTATTGTACTTGCTGCTATGGCAAGGGTACTCAAGGCATAGCTTTGGTAAAGATCATATCTCATACTGGAGAGACACATTAATCCTTAAAACATAATTCTCAGCTGTTCCCTGTTGTACAATGCACTTTTTTCCCTCTCTCACCTCATCTCCAGCAATAGTAGTAAACCGTCCTGCATCAGCTGTCATTTACCCAGTAGAAAAATGTGGGCAGAGAACTGTTTCCATTTAGTCTCTGCAGATTCAGTGTGCAGCAATGAAAAGCTTGCTTTCTTGCTGTGCCAAAGTTCTCAACTTTGCTGATTCATTTCAGTTTGCTTGATGATCAACATTTGAATTTTTACCTCCTGCCTACATTATTCACTTGGTACTCAGCTGGATCTAGGAGTGGAAGGATGATGGCTGGTTTGTACAGGCTGAGTTTTGTTTAGGGATCAGCATAGTCAGCTCTTTTGATTCTTAAGAGTGTTATGATCTGTTGCGTTGTCTTTATTTTTTATCCCTGTTTGTTTTTTTTTTTCCTTTAAGTGTATGGATTGTCATCAATGAGTGATGGGAATGAAACTATAAGCTCTCTGAAAGTCAGAAGCCACATAAATAGGATCCATTTTGCATGATTTTGATGCTAATTCAGTTTTATTAGTGTACCAGGTGCACAATCTTCAAATACTTTTACTTTGGTAGCCTTAGCAATTCCAATTTTAACTGCGCTGATAGTGGTTCACATGTAGATATGATCCTTAATCCTAGAGCGGGTGTGATTCATCACCAAGTGACTATCACTTCCATGTTGGCAGTTGCAAAAAACTTTCCTTGTAAAAGCTGGATCCTCTTACTGGTTCCTTGAGAAATATATTGGGCCATTTCTCTGCTTCATTACAACGATCCCAAGACTCAATGTCTAAAAATTAAACTACAAACTTCTATGCTAAGTGATTCTCATGGGCCCTCCTGTTCTTTTTTGTATTGCATACAAATATGTGTGCCCACCACATGACTGCTTTTTCCAATTAAATGATACAATTTCATTTTTGATTTTTTAATGTTAAAATGAGCACGAGGCTCTATATTATTTGCAGTAGGAATGACCCATAATTATTAAAACGTTTCCACCCAGTGGCCCCAAATGTTCTTCACTGGCTTAAAAATCAAGCTGAAATTGGAAATGAAAGGAAACAAAAAGGTCTTTCATTATTGCCTGATGGATTCTGAAATGCTAGAAAATAATGGAGTCATATTTTAAAGATTTTATCTCCAGTGACAAGGCTGGGAAATTATCACTTGATGCAGGCAATGGGAGTCTAGGAACAGTAAACTGAAAAATCAGGGAACTCCCATTATATTTGTGGTGATTAGCAACATTGCACATTATTTTTAAAAATCTCATTGGGTAGGTGTGCATCTGTCAGGTTCTGCACTGTGCAGAGAGAAGAACTGTGCTTATATCAGTCAGCTTTTAGAAGTATGGGTTTGTGCAACTAGAAAATCTGCCTTGGGCAGTCATGCGGAGTGTAAGGAAAAGCCCAGCCTGCAAATCTTGAGCTTCAGTATTTAAGGGGGTGTTCATATTGTGCATACATCTTGGGCAGCCTGTGGTAGGTGGCACAGCCTCCCTCCCTTGTTTGCCCACGTGCTGAGCAGGTAACAGCTAAAACAGCAAAGCATGATGGAGCAGAGCTAATCCAGGTGCTGTGAGGCTTCCCTGATGTGCTAGTGACTACTGCAGCAGGAGGCAAGAGGAGGTAGAGGGATGGGGCAGAAGGAGGTTTGTTTGTTTCTTCATGCCTGGAAAACATGTGTGGCTGTCAGGGACGATGTGTTTTCATGACACTCGAGCTGCCTCTCAGACACGATCTTTTATCAGGAAGATGTTTGCGTGGAGAGACAGCCACTTCATAGAAACTCAGTTGAGCATTTCTGCACAAACACTCAGAGGACTTGACTCTTCCCCCCCACCCCCCTGAAGAACCTTTTGCCCATATTTCCGTATTTTTATTTTCTTCTGAAGGCTGAGAAATGCCTCCGGAATGCGCTTGCTTGCTCTCCTTTCACAGGCCAGCACTCCCGGTGATGTATTAATTAGCTGGAGCACTGCACACTAACAAGCAACTGCAGGCTGATCTCGTTAAACATTAATGCGTAACTAGAAAAGCAAGAGCTGTTAGAGGTACGCCACTCAATGTCATCCGTGTCCAAATGCAAAAAAACGTCAGGGACTGAGCTACTGATGCTTATGTTTCCAGAGAGAGCGAGAAAGGCCAGGCAGAGCTGATCCCTTTCACAGCCTCAGCAGGAAACACCTCGACCACAGATGGGTTTCCACATTCCTAGGATCACCTTCAGCATCGATCCCTGCTCTTCACCACCAAGCAGTCTCCTCTCACAGAGATGGATCTGCAAGCTTCCTTTTTACAGTCTTTTTCCATGGCTTGTTTCTAGTGGTTAGGCCTGAGAACTAGCACAGGTCTACTCCTTACCTGCTCTTTAACCACAAGCAAATGGTTTTGGCCAAAGTTTTCAAACAAGAAAGTTTCAAGTCATGTAGTTACACACCAGTGGAGCTATCCAAATTAGTGGTTGTCTCAATTATTATGGATCTTGCTGGATATTTTAGGCAGCTCCATTTGAAAATATTGACCTCATCACAATTTTCCTTCAGCTGACCCTTGGAGGAACTTGTTAGGATGACTCTTTGAATTATAAGGCTTGGCTATTACTGGTAAAAATATCTCATCTAGTTCATGAAAAAGCTTGAGAATATTTGTTTATTCATTAACTGTCTGGAGACATCGAATATGGAAGGAGTAGGAACCTTCTGCCCTGGAAGGCCTGCTCCTACTTCTCTTCAAGCATGTATACAGACTGGCTTTGCGTGAGCGGCTGCTGATAGCACTTGTAACCTTTAATTTACATGGGCAAAAAGGGATTTTGTATGTGTTGTCTTAAGAACTGTACATGCAAATCAACCACAGGATTTTGCATAAAGTTTTATGCCCCGCTTTGCAAAAAGCTGCCCGGCATGGCCCTCATATTATGGGATATATTTCAGGATCTGCTGCAGACAAACCAGCCTTCTAACTTACTTTCTACCTCCACCTTCTCCCTAACGTAACAGTATAGACAAATCTGCCAGTACTTTTCCTTACCCTCCGACTGTTTGCATTATGCAACCTGATTGCAATTGATAATTCATTAATCATTTCCTATCACGGTTAATATTTACCCTGCTTGCTACTGTGCAGCTGGAGTGATGGGAGGGGCGAAAGAGACAGTCAGAGAAGTACAAAACATATGAGAACACCGAGACTACAGAAACAGCCCTTCTTTTTCTTTTTTTTTTTTTTCTTTTTTTTTCTCCCCCCCTCCTCTAAGAGAAATGTTTCCACAGTGCTGCCACCAGCAGTTCACTAGGGCTTGTCTTCATTTTTCAAAGCCTAATGTTCCTTGGTTGTCATCAACTTAAGCTCTACCGAGAAGGGCTTTCCTGTGTTTTCTCTGGACCTGGGAGCACTGCATTCTGCTGCCTGGTGAAGTGAAATTGAAAGGGTTATGGCTGCCCACTCGGGATTTTGTTACTGCTGGGGATTTTTTGGTCTCCTAGCGTGATGCCTCCTCAGTCTGTTTAAAAGCCCCTTGGCTTGATTTCCCCCCTAATGGCATCAAGACTGGAACTGAAACTGTCTTTGCTGCCTGGTCCCCTTCCTTCCCGTTCTTCAGACATTATGTCACACTACTCAGGATGGCTTGCTGACTCCAGCCTTGTCCCCTGGGGACAGAAAACCAGGTTCCCTTCCCTGTGGCAGCAGTGCCCACATTTAAGTAGCTGCAGTGCTGAGCTGTGACTGCATTAGTTCTGCTACATTAGAACAGAAGCAAAGAGCTTAATTTAATTCGCTGGCCTGTATGTTGACACCTGAGGTACACTAATTCACTGCAAGTATTCTCAGTGAAGCCAGGCCCTTTAGTGTTCGGATCTTCTTTTTTTCCCAAGAGCTGAATCTTGCAAAGCGAACATTCATTTCATAGGAGTGGAGAAAAATACCTCCTTGCAAGGATCACCATAGGTCAGGATGACTCACTTTTACCGGTGTCCACAAGGGATGGAAGATCATGTGCCTCTTTTTTTCTTTGAAATACATAAATTGATCTCCATCCTCTCATTTTATGATTAGCAGCATCGGTAAAAAAAAAAAAAAGTTCATTCATAGTGACATATAATTAGCCATAAAATATTTATCCCCCACAAGCTGTATTTGTACATAGTTCAAGGGCTCTGAACCTATCAGATGCTTCAGCCTGGTCTGTATTAGCAAGTGCTAGGATCGAGCCCTGTAGCAGCATTTGCTTTGCTGTAACTTCCAAGAGCCAAACCTTGCCTATGTTGTTTGTGAATGAAGACCCATTAGGCTAAATTAATCCCTAGGGTAAATGTACAGACTTCAACAGAATGTTATCAGGGACAAATTAAGCCTATTGATTTTTAATGAGACTCTTACCTGAAAAAAGAAAATAGAGTTTCTATTCCGTTCCATGCTACTGTTTTTCTGTATGTAAACATCACCTGCTTGGCCCTTGAATTTTTAAACCTAGAAATTTTGCATTTCTTCAAGGATTAGAAAATAAACTCATTTTTCTCCTTCAAATTCCTTATGGTATCTATGTGATCTATTCAATGCCATTACACAGTAGGATATAGTTCCCAGAATTTCCACATCTCCAAGCATCCATTTTGGAAAAAAAGGTGCATAGATTGCCAGAAACAAAATTACAGGCTTCATATTTTAAAGCTGATCTTCTCCTCAAGAGAGTATCTACATATAACAGGTTTTCCCAATGATAATGTGTTTCTAGAGAAATCATATTGATGTGTATGAATTTATTTTATTTTCTGAACTGATCTAGCTGAGATAGTCTTTGCCTTGCAGTTCCATGTCAGTAATTTCTATCACCATCCCATCCTCTGAGCTCTCTGATGGGTCTTTTGGAGTTTCTTGCATCCCCAACAGGCATGCCCATGGACCAGCTGGTTGGTAGCATGGGTTTTGAGGAGAAGTTAGTGAGAAATGATGAATTCTGTGCTTTGTCCTGGAAGGGTGCGACACAGCTGATCCCAGAAATGGGATCATGCCAGTTATGCAGAAACAGAGTCAGATGTACTGGAGGTAGCTTCTCTCCATTGCGTCAGTACTCCTGGTGATCATGGGAAGAGAGGGAAAGGCAAGCTTCTCTGTCTTGAGTGCAAGCTTTGAACAAGTCTCAAACAACAAGACTTTTGAGTTCTTCTTCTCCATTTTATATAAAGAGCAAGTATCACATTTGCAAGGTGAATTCTGATGCATTCATCATGATCTTTGTTGTAGCGGCTGATTTTAACTTGTCTTCTAGGGGCTGTTTCTCCTCCAGCTGCTGCCCAGCAGCAGTTCTTTAAAACCCTCAGATAGCTATCAGGTGGTAATAGCCTTTGGTTAATAGCTGGTTGGATTGGCATTAATCATTGGTATAAATGGCAACGTGTGCATAGCCCTGAATCATCATTTTGTGCCTCTGAATGTTCTTTGTCATGGGAAGAAAGATGTGTTTTTATTCAGAAATGTTGGCAGAAACTCTCTGTGCCCTTCTAGCACATGCAGTAGAGGTCAAGGGACTGAACACAAACAGTGCTAACTCCAAGTCTAAACTTGTACTCTCAAACATTTCTTGAAATGTGTCTCTTGCAAAGGACTCTCTATTTATTTGTTCTCTTTGATATATTTTTGTCATTTTCACTGAAAAGACAAACAGTGTGCATAGTAATACAGATGGATGGATGGGTCTTTTGGAGCTGGTAGCTGTGATGAGAATTCCTCCCTCCTCCCTGTTCTTGCTTTCAGACCTGTGCCTCTCATTTCCCTTTGCCTTGGTAATCACTTTCATTCCTGCACTTCCCTGGGCTGTGGTAGGCAATCGTGATTTTTGAGTTCTTTCTCATTGCTATGCCACCTGTGGTATTTCATTAAAACACTGAAAAGAAACCTAGAATATGTTAATTGGAATTTTACTTTGGAAAATCAAGTAGGAATATTTATATGGTGTAGAGTGAAAGTCATTGAGTAATGCAGAACACAAGATGTACATTTTTCACAGGCTTAAGTGTCATATTTTCAATGCTATGCTTCTTTTTCATACACACATCTTCCTTCCCAGAAAACTCTGCAAAACCCTCCACCAACTCTGCCACCAGCAGCAAAGATAAGGAATGCTCCGATGCAGAAACATACCCTAAAAAGGGAAAGGCCAGTATTTCCTTGCAGTGAAGCTTAAGGCCTTTAAACTCACCCCTGGACAGGAAGAATCAGTGTCTTTTAAAAATGCCGTGATGTTATATAGCAGACCATTCAATTATGCTAACAGCCGTATATTTTCTGTTCAAAACTATGCTGCTTTGTGTATAAACACACAGAGGTTTTGTAGCTGTATATGTCCAGATTTTTGACTTGCGTCGGTGGAGCTCGCGTAGGAAAGCCTATTCGGGAGTTAGTAGCAGCTGCCCTAATGGAATACTATTGACTTTAGTTACATCAGGGACTAAATATAGATCAGGCAGCAATGTACACAGCTCTGTGTCTGACAGCCAGGACAGAATGTGCCGCTCGATGGACGGACATCGGACGCTCTTTCTGTGCAGATGCTCCTTTTAGGTCAGGAATTGCTCTTTTACTCTCCCGACCCCTTACAAGCCAGCAAAAATCTTGCCACAGGTCTCCATGGGCCGTAGATCCAGACCCTGGGAGGAGATATGGGGCTGATCTGTACACAGGTTTATTGCTGATGCCTGTTGACATAGCTGTCCCCACATCAATGGTATTGCACTAATTTATTTCCATTGGAGCTGATTGCTGTGAGGCACATTGATACTCGAGATACTTTGCTGTTGGTGTTCCTCTTTCTCCATCTCTTCTCCTCTACTCCCTCACTCCATTAAAGTTTCTTGCGTGCTGCTTAACGTTTGAGACGGCAGAAGAGATAATTTGTTGTAGCTGTCTTCTCTCCAAGTAGCCTACAACCAAAGCATAAAAGCAGAAGCATGGCCACCTGGAGAGCTCTGCACAGGACCCACTTCTGTAGAAGTCAGTGAAAAAAGTGGTGAAAACGAGAGAATAAAGCACAGGTGCTACTCGAAGTCTCACTGCGGGTTGCTGTTCACTCCGCCAGACCCACACTTTTGAAGACAAAATTTGTCTTTCCAACAGTGTTCTGCAGAAACCCTTTTCCAACCTGGACAAAAAGACAGTCCATGTGCGCTCTGTGTGTGCTCAACAGGAGGGTCTATCCCTCTTCTCACATTCATGGAGAAGGAGCAGTCACCTTTGAGACTTTTTTCTCTGTTCTCCAGTGCTGGAGAGGCATTTTGTGAGAGCCCAGCACAGAGTCAAGCCTGTTCTTGCTATTGTTGTGAATGAGGATGAAGCCTTCAGAGGTAATTGGAATTGAATCTTTTTTTTTTTTTTTTTTTTCTTTCCACTTCCCAGTCTTGACTGCTATTTTTAAGACAGGAGAGCACAAGTGGTGCTCATCCTGACAGGCTCTGTTGAGCAGGGTTACAGTGCATCTCAGCACAGAGACGCTAAGGAATTCTGAAGATTTGGCAAGCTGCGAGGATGCCGAAGGCAATGCCCAAGGTGCCCAGAAGTTCAGACAGCCTTTTATTTTCCTCCCTGGGAAGGAAAGCCCAAGGCTCTTGTATCATAGAAAGTGACAGTTTTGAAGTGAAGCAGACTTGATTGTCCAAATGCACCAGATTTGTGATTCTTTGGGAGAAAGGAGTGTGCAGATCCCCTTGCAGCTGTGTGCTCCTGTGGATTTAAATCTGATCTGTAGCTAATGTGCATAGATGGACTTGTTCGGTGTCTCAAATGATTTATGGATGCACAGGCCATTAAGGTAAACCTCTTCCTATCACTGACTCTAACTTTCACCAGAACACAAGCCATAAAGCATCATCTAGTCATATGTGCAGTGGTTAATAGGAAACAATACACTTCTATGAAAAAAGGTCTATTTAAAGATAGTGAGGTCCTAATGCTCCTCCAACATCACAAGACATGGGAATGGTCCCTGTTCTGGGACTCTGTTTGCTTTCTCCTTTACCATCTGTAATAGTTCTAGAATAATTTACCTTTGCTTTCTCTTATTTGTCATCCTTCCACATGAGCATATAACCAACCAAACTCTGACTATGTGTGAAAGGACTCCTTCTGTTTTTCGTTTTGGTAATTCTTAGTTATGGCCCATTTATGATGCTCTGAGCATTAGAAATTATGTATTTTTGACACCTGCTTCTCATCGCTTGCAGAGAAAAAGTGCATGTTCCCTTGCAGTTTAGTCATTGGACAATCAATTTTGGTTTAGAGCATGAGGAGTGAAGCAGAATGAGTGCCTTGTCCTCTTGGATTTATAGTGCAGGAGACAGGTCACAACCCTTAGCCACTCTAAAATTGATCTATACTACAGAGGCCTGGAGGACAAATCTGAAATATATTTCCTAATGTGTCTCAAGCCAAACTGGGATGCAAATGTTGTGCAAGCCCGAGCCAGTTCATAAGCAAAGGCATTGCACTCTGCATTAAGAAATGTATGAACAGGAAAGATATCATCTCTTGGAAGCTGACACTGCACAGAAAGTAGAGATTGATGGTCCCAAGTACCATTGCACCTGCTGATCCCATTGGATCCAGCTCCCCTCTCTATACTGACTTTTATAAAGACAGAGAGACATGTGATTCTCCTTCAGTGGTGTTATGCTCAGTGAGTGCTCTTTCAGTGTCACAGAAAGGGACTAGGAGCTTCATCAGGTTCAAGGCTCTGTGCCATTCTCCACCCTGGCATCACTGGAGGATCACTGCCAGCTTTACTACCAATGCTGGACCTCCAGCTGAGCCTTGCAAGTGATGCCTCTTTGCTCCTTAAGCTAGCTTTTTTCATGTCTGTTCAACCAACTGTATCAAGGCTCACTTTCAACCACCAAACATGGTTTTTGAGTCACTTGGTTCAGAGGCAAAATCCTCCTCCAAGAGCTGAAGTCAGGCTGCAGGGAGCCTTGCTGAGACTTTCTAGTCAGACTGCTGGGGAGAGCAAACCCTGCTCCCTACCACAGTGTGTTGGGGTGACCCTTAAATACTGCGACCCATATGTAAGTCCTCCAAGGGTTAAAAGGTATTGAACACAGAGCATCAAGCATCTTTAGCTCCTGCTGAAATCATGTGGCCCTTGCAAGCACCAAGCCCTGTCAGGACTGACGTTTTCATGCCCCATCCCAGCATTTTGTGGGAGAACAGTGATAACATCTGGGTTGGGCTTCTTCTTCCACTTGGAAGCAGAGAAAACACAAAATTAGACATTGAATCGAAGAAAATAAAGTGAAAAGTTTGGATTTGTTACTAGACACAGACTGTCTTTCTGCTTGCTTTTTTTTAGGTGTCCTGAAACATAAGAAAGTATTACAGTCCTTTCATTGCTGAAGTTGTGCTTATCCTGTGATCTGTATTTCTTTCCCCATCTCTCTAATGTTGCTCTTAACATCCTGTTATCAAAGAACTTCAGAAGACACCAGCAGATCTTGGCTCTCATGTTCAATTGAATTTCAGTGAAAGGATTACATTTGGGTTTCTAGGAATTGCCAGAGAGAGTTTAAGGCAGGAAAATAAATAAATAAATAAATAAATAAAATACTAAGGGTTCCTCCCCGTCCCCCCCAGCCTTCTAAAGTTTTTTTCTCTACATGTGGAGTAACATTTTCAGAAGTGCTTGGCATAGCTACTGCTGAAGGAAACCGTAAAAATCTCATGTTGCCAAGCATTGGGAGTGGGGACACTAGTGAATATCCCACTCTTTTCTTCCTCTTTCAAAACCTAACCCTTCGGCAAGATTATTTAATAGAGAGTTCTTAACTTGCGTCAACACCCTTCACCACAACGATGGCTGGATATAAGGATTGTAGTTACACCCTCTGCTATTCCCACCAACACATACAAACTCTTTTTTCTTTTCCTCTCCCGTTTCCATTCACATTTGCACCATCAGTCTCAGGCCTTTTGGAAAGAAAAAGAGGAAAGTATTGGCTGCAAACCCTGTGCTGAAGAAAAGAGACAAGAAAGAGGCTTGAACAGGGACCTGTGGTTGCTGTTGGTGTCACTGGGATTCTCTTGCAGTTGCATTCTGACTATTCTTCCTCATCTCATCCTCTTTTTGTCTTCTTTTTCCACTGATTCTCTTCTTTGATGACCCCACTATTAAACTAGGCTGAACAGAACCAAGATGTCAGGGAATAGTGGAATAGCAAAAGATTTATATCTATCATGGTGCTCATCTTACTTCAGCGTTTCATCCCAGCCCTTCATTCTGTTTGCTTTATCCATTCAGAGTGCACACTGTAAGATGTTCTGCAAGTTTTTATTGCACCTTGCTCAAAAGGACATTTTATTCTCTTTAGACAACTGTGTAACTGGAAGAGCATTAGTAAAAATTAAGTTATAATCTTTCTGTTTTCTTGTGGGTTGCTTTACAGATTATGTGCTGAAAATCTTTCCCCAACAACTGCAAAACCATCACAGTTCAGAAGGGCTTTCCCAGTCTTAAGCAGTGGGCACACTGCTATAACAGATATAAATTTGGAGAGAGCTGAAGCGTACCCAGTGTACAGAAATATCTGTGGCCTGTGGACTGATGCAATACTGTTACTGAGATGTTCCAGATGCCCCTTAATGGTTAGAGCACCCTTAATGTTCTACAGCTGCTCTCCTTTGGAATAGCTCTTGTTGCTGAATTCCTTCATGAATAAAAGCAAGGGTGATTGTTTAACGCTTAGAGAGAAACCAAATATTGCAAGTGAAAGCAAAGAAGGAAGAGTTTGTGAATCATGGTCCACTTCTACGTAATGTTTCATTATTATTTTTCCTTCTCTGCATGACCAGTTGTTATTTTTTTCAAGCAGTCCATTCCTCCAATGCTCAGAATTAAATAAACGGAGCAGAGCCTCCACAATAAAGCTCCTCAGCGTTGTGTTCCCACTTTTAAATGTGTGGGCCGTAGATACACAGCCTTTGTATCCATGTGCCGTCATTTCTACTTTCCATGTTTGGCTTACCCCAGAGCAAAGATCTGGTGCCAGGATTTCTGTTGGCTGAAACAAGGGTGAAGATTTGGCTTGATAGAAATCAGTGGCAAAGCTCCCAGTGCCGAGTAGAAGAGCAGTCTGTGATTTGGAGTGCTTGGAGGATGCATACAAAGCCATCATACAGAGCAATATAATTGTGGCCATTCGGCGGATGCTAGAGATCAACAAGCTAGCAGCTATAAATAGCAGCAATTTCTGCTGATTCCTATTTCTGTTATTTAAGCCGCTACTGAAAATCAATGCCATTCCTGCCTTTCAGGATAGGTAAAAGTCCGTTGCCTGCTCTCCTGGAGCAGAACTTGAGCATTTCTTTATCTTAGAATAAACATTACCCTCCTAACTATGCCGTTGTGTTGGTGTGCTTAATATTTTCCACACGTGCACACCAAACCTTTTAACATGTTAATGGATTTGTTTGCTTGTCAAGGAAAATTTTGCCCCCTGCAATGACAGCTTCAACTCTCACTGCAAAAGGGCAAGGCAGGCAGTTGCTCAATGGCCAGGCACAACACGCTTCTCCCGGCAATAAAGGCTGCAGACTCCCGTCAGGTGCCTTGCCACTGTGATCCACAGCACTGGTTTAATCATGTTAATGCGCTGTCTAATTATGATAAACACTGCATATTATTCAAATTAAAAATGTATATTGCCATTCACGTCGTCAGTCTGCAGACGTTTTTATGCATTAGTGTTTTCTAAGCTGAATGCCCTCTGCTAGGCACTGGAGGCTGTGCATCACTCCATTAGCTAAAATGAGAGATGGACGATCATGTGCAGTAGCTGACTTGCAAAGTGTTTAGCTTGGCATGTTGATGAGAGAAAAACGGTTTCTCCAAAGCAAAACTGTGCCTGAAAAATCTTCAGCAAAAGTAGCCCTGCCACCTTTCTCTTTAACAGGGCAATTGTGGCATCTGGAGCCTTCATTGTGTGCATTTACCTGCCAGGACTTGCTCCCACCTTGATAAAGAGGAGATTTCCCCTATCTACAGCTGAGCAGGGAGCTACAGGCTACCAGTTTGAAAGTGAGGCTGCAGTCCTTCCCCACGTGCTGTTCACTGCCCTGTTTTTCCCAGCTCTTAGATGCATTTCACCAGAACCAAGGGGTTTCCACTGTAGCTGAAAACAACCCAGCCCCACTTGCAGTGCTGGCAGACCTGTAATTACATATCAAGGATGCCTAATTAGACACAGGAGTTTATAAGATGGACTCAAGCTGGAATGTATTTCCCTAAATCAAGATCTGCAGTTCCTCTTTGTGTGGGATCATTGGGATCATATCCTTATATGCTGGATCCAATAACAGTGTCAATAAATAAACTTTTGATTTTGCAGTTTTGTCAACAATAAGAAAAGAAGCAAACAAGACAGTAGCAATACTATTGTATTGCTTCTCTGTGCTATCAGATATATGGTGTGTCTTCCCTTCCAGGAGTTAAGATTGTTCCAACCATTCCATATGATATATATTTTAAAAAGATTTGTTTGGATATTTCAGCACCTGCTACGTCTTTATATCATAGCTGTGGGTTACAGAGGAAGCTACTGTAAAAGCATCGAAGTATTTTACAGAGCTGCTAAGCAAGTGGACAGGAAAGGCTGGACAATATAAAGTGTTGTCAGTAAAGAGATGGATTTTACTGGCAGATTTTATTTATTTATTTTTTTTTTAGTATGTATTCAGAAATGGGAGGCTTGCATACATTCAGCTTCACAGTTATGTACTTGGGCCCATAAAATTCTATCTTTCTTGTTGTATTAGGCATTTATAGTTTCCTTTGAGTAGGTTTCTTTTTTCCTTTTCTCTCCGGGATGCAAGGGTAGATACTTAGACGTGTATATTTAGTGTGCACTATTATTCTTTTGATTGCCTCCCCATGCTTCATTCACTATGGTTCAAGCTGGAAAATTGCAGTGGAAAAGACTTGAGTGCCATGGGATTTAATTCTTTTAGGGAACAGAAAGAGTTCCTTGAGACAAATTATATTATGTTCCAACTGTCCCAGGTCATTTGTTTGTTTGTTTTCCCCTGTTTGATTTGTTTCAACTTCTGGGAATGGTTCCCAGTAACCATCCTCTCATAGAGCTGGACAAGACAGGAGGAGCTAAAGAAAGAAGGATTTTAAGATGTGCTAATGCAGTCTGAATTTCAGCTCTGCAGTTATCCTCTTCTGGTTTTGAAATTATTTGGAACTGAATATTTCATATGGGTGTATATGAGGAAATGGCTGTTCTTAGAGGGAACACGGGTCGTAGCCAGATGTGGCTGATGAGACATATACTGTGTATAGGTTCTAGTTTGTATACAGAGAGTTTCAAAAAGTGAGGAAGGAGGAGAAAACTCTCTGGGTGGTTTTACTTGATCATTTGTCATAGATAATCAAGGTCAGAGCTGATAGCTTGTAAGTAGCCTGTTGGCTGTTGTGTTTATATCCTGCTTGAATTTTAAAGATACTGAATGGACTGAGAAATCAATTACTTGGTCATACTTAACAAATCTGTTTCAATGTCTAGATCACTCACTGATAGCAGTTCTGCTAATCCAGTTGAATCTGTGCTGGTTGCTTTGAGTTATTATAGCAAGTATTTTTACATTGGGATGTCTTAAAAATTGATGTGGAAAAAGGGCTCAAAATAGACAAGAAACTTAGGAAACGTGCAGATGTTGGAACAGACCCAGAGGAGGACCACAAAGATGCTCTGAGGTCTGGAGCTCCTCTCTTGTGAACACAGGCTGAGGGAGCTGGGCTTGTTCAATTTGGAGAAGTGAAGGCTCTGGGGAGACCTTATTGCAGACTACCAGTGTCTGAAGGGAGCTTAGAAACAGAAGAGAGGCCGACTTTTTGCACAGGCAAATAGTGATAGCACAAGAGGGAATGGCTTTAAATGAAAAGAAGGGAGATCTAGATTAGATATTAGGAAGAATTTTTTTTTTACTCAGAGAATGGTGAGGCATTGGAACAGGTTGCCCAGATAAATTGTGAGTGCTCCATCTCTGGAGATGTTCAAGGCCAGGCTGGATGGGTCCCTGGGGAGCCTGGTCTGGTGGGGGGCAACCAGCCAACAATAGGGGTTTGAAATTGGGTAAGCTTTAAGGTCCTTTCCAATCCAATCCATTCTATGATTAAACGGCACAAGAAAAGTGAGTAACACTGGGAAGTTCGGACAAGAAGACAAAAGTTGCTGCCCAAAAAAGTAAACGAAAGTGTCCTGCTGATGAAGTAAGCGTTCATACTGGGTAAAGTGCAGAGCAGAGAGAATAAGGTCACTGGAACTGCTCCAGTCATGAACTGAATGAGACTGCTCCCTTTGCTGCGTTTCCCAGGGGAAGAGGGAAAGGAAAAGAGATCCTGCCATGTGTTTCATGCACTTCCCACGTGGTGGGACTCTGCTCCATTGCACTGCATCCAGATCTTCAGCACTTTGGAAAAAGCATGGCTTCAGAAATTTTTTAGCCCCATGGTAGGAAATACATGTGGATATTCTCCCTGATGTCCTAGCAAAATCTCTGTGTATGAAGTGCTTTTTTTACCTGCTGGAGGAGAGGTTTCCACTGATGCCCGTGGAAGGAGGTTCTCACCATCCCCTCTCACACCTTGAAATATGATGTTGTATTTGGAAAATAGGGGTGCAAGACCATGAGAGCCCTCCCCCCTTTTGCTCGCCATTCGGACAGATAATGACCGACCAGACACCAAAAGCATATCGAGTAGATGCTAGCTATGCCCCTATCCATCACTATTAACTCTGAGCACCTCCATCACCCATAGCCTCTTTACTATCTTCCCCCTTTCTCTGTCCTGTGTTCATGATTGATATGAGTTCCCAGAGCTCCTCTTGGCTTTTTCTGCCTAAGGACATGGGGCCATTTTTAAGGCAGATAAAAAAGGGGACTCTATGATATATGATACTGCTGTGGGACACTGGGGATGGCAAGAATCAGTTCTTTTTTTTTTTTTTTTTTTCCCCCAGAGAACAGGCTGTAAATTTTAGCCATCTCCCGTAGAAAAAAAGCTGGATTCTTAGCCACACTTGAGTGCTTGGTGGAGTGCTGAAGTTCTGCTTGATTGTGTAGTGCTTTTCAGAATAGATACAGCTAAGAAGTATCCATTACTGTGTAAACAGGGCTTACAGGATTCTGGTCCCTCACTCTCTTCTCACCTCTGTCTCAGGACTGCCACCTCTCCTCTTAAGCCAGCTGCCTTAATCCACTCAAAAGACCAAGGGACACACTGATGTTGTGAGAGGCAGCTGAACACTAACATAGAAGAAAAAAAAAAACCAAAAAACACAGGAATAGAGGTGTCCATCCACGGATATTATTCATGGTTTCTTCCGGGAAGCTGTTAGGATTATGCAATAGTCTGGAAGGAAGCAAACCCATTAAAATGGAGATACTGAGCATTGTGGCTGACATGATGGGTGTACACAATACCTATAGGGAAAATCTGTGGAAAAAAAATATCACTGAAGATGAATCTGAACTGTAACTCAAACAGGGAGAACAGGGAATGCCTGGAATCCACGTGCCCTGCTTTGACTGTGATCCAAAGATAAATGTTGCATTTAACCTTTGTAATGAGAGAGATGTCGGATGCAAAAACAGAAATGAGAACTTGATGGACATGAAAACTGTTTGGTAGCATCCTGTGTTGTTTGGGGAGGGGAAGAAAAGATCCAGCAGACCCAGAGACAGGCAGCAGGTGGGGATGTCAATGCCACCTTGCTCTGGTTGGGTTTCCGTAGGATCCCCACTGGTCCCTCACCTCCATGGGGTCCTTGGCAAAGAAGACCTTCTCTACATGGAGGTTTTCACTGTTTCATCTCTTTTGGGGTGTATGTGGTTTGGTTTGATTTCCAGAGGTGGCCTGAAGACTTAATATTTCTTGAGTTTGGTTTCCGAATCAGCATCCCTACTACTTTCTGAGATTTTTGGGAGGTGAAGGGAAGTGATAATGTGGAGAGCAAAAACAAAAGAAAACAAATATATATATTGGAAATTTGGCACAGAGTATTAATGGGAGAAAAGAAGCCACTAAAGAGCTGCCTGCAATTGTAGCCTGTGCTGAGAGAAAAGCTGCTTGGTATAGCAAAAGCAGCAGCACAAAATCCCCTCCAGAGGATGCCTCGGTCTTCAGGAATAATAGATGGTGTTTTTACAACCTCTCAGAGGCCTGTTCCTGGGTAGATGGTGAAAGGCAATACCTCTGGACCACTGGGTTACAGGAGGTTGTAAAATTGCTCCTCCCTATACATATATGTTTTGACAGTGCTTTCACTGAGGAGTGTTACCTCTCTCTCTCTGTTTTTTTTTTTTTTAATTGCTCTTTCAATTGGTCTTTTTTTGTTGTTGTTTGTTTTTTTTTCCATTCCCTGTCATCCTCTTTTCACTTTGACCTATCAAACTGTAAGTCTTATTTTGAGCTGACAAGGAGGTGTTAAATGACTGGCTGGGCCACCAATTTAGGGGAATTGATGATCTTTGGGACTTCCTCTCTGATGGGTCAAATGATAATGTTGCCCTTTAGGTTAAATTCATACATTACATAGGGAAAACCAGGAGCTTTCTCTGAACTCAGGGCCAGCAGGACGCAGACCACCTTTGGTTGTAAACAATCATTAATAAGCTGATTTTGAAGAGGATGATGCAAGGATGTGCAGTCTTTTTTCTGTCTCTTTTTATCATGTTCTTTTCCCCTAACTTTCTGTCCCATCCTTCAGGCAGCCATTTTCTGTTTGTCTTCTGAGAACCCATACATGAAAATCTTGTTCCTAAAGTAGATGTAGATATAGATAGGTATAGATAGATACAGATATGGCTTCAGATATAGATGCAAATATAAATAAATATATAGCTATGGCTATTTGTACTCATTTTAGTGTATCCCCTAGCATGGATTGAACAAGAAGCCAAATGCATGAGATTCAAGAGGCTTGGAGTCCGATTTCTTGGTTTAGCAGACCAAGGCCTATAGAAGGTACCATGCTACTTACTAGTAATAAAATTTTCTGCCTTCCACGTTTGCTGTAGTCCCCTTTCTGCCTCATCTGGTAATCTGTATGTTAGTCCACCTTCTAGCCCCACACTTCTTTGTCTCTCCTTTTCTTCATTGTTCTTATGCCATGTTCAAATGATCAATTATATTGCCTTCCAAACCAAGTATCTCAATGAACTCAGTAAATGGGAAGAAATAACTACACTCTCCCTTTTTTTCTGATTTGCATTCTCTGTGGAATCATAAACAAATCATTGGCAATATCTATTTATTTCCCCTTGCACCTATTGCAAATGAAACTGACGTTATGGGTCTTCAGTCACTAGTGGTTGCAAAATGGTTTAAAACCTACTGAGTCCATTCAGAGCAAAGCCTGCAGTCATTATTGTGACCATAGGTTTTGATAAATACATTGTTAGGTTTTTTTTTTTTATTTTATTTTCCTGGGGGGCAATTGTAGTGATTCTTTAAGTAAAAAAACCAGGAATTTGGCTCACAGATGCAAAGATTATCTGTATGACTGAGGTACAAGGAGAGGAAGGAAATACTACTTCTCTGAAAGAGTGGTCAGGCACTGGAATGGGCTGCCCAGGGAGGTGGTGGAGTCACCGACCCTGGAGGTGTTCAAGGAACGTTTGGATGTTGTGTTGAGGGATATGGTTTAGCGAGAACCATTGGTGATAGGTGGATGGTTGGACTGGATGATCTTATAGGTCTTTTCCAACCTCAGTGATTCTGTGATTCTGTGATTCTGTGAAGAGAGAACTGCCTCAGGGTGCTTACAGCCACTTTTCCACTTTCATTAACCAGTGGCTCAAAGGAGCACTTATATACACCCCATTTATAGAGCCTAGTAGCCAGCTTTACTCTCGAGAAACAGAAGAAAGCTGCATCTTCAAAGAACAGCACTTCAATTATAGGGATGATGCCCCTTAGCTTTGGCACAACTTGAGATTATTGAGGCCGTATACCACTTTAGAAACCCTGGCAATGTTCTCCACAGATCATCCCCCATCTTTGTGGCTGCTGGCTTGGGGCAGCACCTCTTAGTACAGATGTATGGGATAGAGCAATGGCACTGAGATTTTGGGTGATCTTGTCCATTTTCCAAATGGGACAGGAATGCATTTTTCAGGAGAGAGTGGCTTTAGTTGGAGACTTTGAGACTGACCTTCAGTAATACTTTGGGTGAGTTTACATTTGAATTTACGTCAAAGTGAAGGACTATTCTGCATGTTCATCTAAAATGCAGATATCTTTCCCATCCTTGTGCACTAGGCTTGGTTCTTGTCTCTGTCATCAAAGGAAAAGTAGAATTGGATGGGATTTCTTCCAGGGGTAGACGGGCTCTGTCCATGAAAACAGACAGTGCCTGTCTGTGGGAGATCAAGAGAACCTTGACAGATATTTAAATAGACAGTGATTGATTTAGGAGGAAAGGAAAAAATACATCTGTGGAAAATATAAACCCATATTGCTTCCAAATATGTGGCTTGAAAATAGTTGTAGCAGCCTCACATTTGAGAGCAGTGAGAGGTCCAGAAAGGGGACACCATGTAAATGTTCCTACCACTGACAGGCCAGGGAGATCCCTCAGATCTCAATGCAAAGTGTAGATCTGCCATCTAGCACTCAGACATTCAGGGCCCAGCAGGGGTGAATTCCTCACGCTGGCATCCCCAGGAGCTCAAATCCCAGCAGCTGAGCCCACTGCAAGATTGCTTGAATGGGGCGAGTGCCTGCCATCTCTGGGCTCTGTTTCCAGCAGCAAGAGCTGGAAATGTTTTGAGGTGAGATACAAGCAGTTCTGCATCTTGGACATTTTCAGGAGCTCGTAGATGTTTTCCTCATCAAAGTTGTCTTCAAGTTCCTGAGGGATCCTCGTGGAACTCAGAAATCAAGAACTTACTGTTTTCTCTCAAAGCAATTGAATTTACTTATCTTTACATTGCTGAGACTCAGGTACCAATTAATTACTTGTGAAGATCAAGCTGGATTTGTGGGATAACATTAGCACTTACCTCCTAGGGAAGCAAGCCTACTAGCAGGAAATTTGTTTGAAAAAAATGATTATTCTCATTGCATATAGCATTCAGTTACTCAGAGTGTGTGCTGGGTTGGTAGGCTGGGCATATGTACTGGATATGTCACCGCTGGTAATTGCCAGCTTTGCATTAGGAGACTTCAAGTGTAGACACATCTGACAAGGAAATACTTCTGAAATCTTCCAATAACACTTGATAGTTGTTTCAGATAAGTAAATGAAGACATATCTTCCCCTGATCCTGACAAAGTAGTCAGCAGCTTGCAGTAGATAGGTTGCTACCTGCTCAGAAATGTCCTCCGTGCCCAGGAGACAGAGAGTCCCTGCTACTGCAGAGACTCTGATATTATACAGGACCAAGAAGGAATAAATATGCAACATACTTTTCCCAGTTATTATTGACACAGTTGTTTTTTGCCTTTATTTAAAAAAGGTAAATAAACAGAATCACTTTGCTGATCATTAGGTTTTGTTTTCATCTTATTAAGACTTAAATGTAACTCCTTTAAATGCCAGTGACTTGTTTATTTTACTTTGAATTATCATGTCATGGAAACCTACCTTTCATTTTCAGGCAAAGCCTCAAAACTCAAGATCTTGATTAATAAAATATGAAGAGTTTATGCTATCTGTTTCTCCTGGTTTGAAAGACTAATTTTCTGTTTCTGAGAAGACAGGTAGCATTGCTAAGAAAAGAATTTCTCTCTGTGCTAAGGAGCTGGAACAGGGAATTAAATACATGGGGTGAAATCTCAGCTGTGCCAGAGACTTGGTAGATTCAGATGACGTAGCTTTGTATATCCCAAAGTCACATCACATCTGAGACAGTCATTTCAGGTCTTTCTTAGACAACTTATTGGAGATGGTAACTTGTTGGCTATTGATGGAGTTTGGAACCAGTGGACGCTTGGATGTCAAAGTTAAATAAAGGAATCCTTCTCTTCAAAATCTCTTCTTTCTCCAAATTCTTGTTAAATAGAGGCAACAGTGGATCCTTTCCACCAGCCTTCTATAATCCTCAGGGCTTATCAGCCTCTGTACGTGCCACCCAGTGCAATGATCCTCTGATCCTTGTACGAGGTATGAGGTGTCGCTTGCATTTTGAATTGTAATAGTATTAAAAATATAATAGTATTATAATATTTTTTAAGTCACTATTTCAATAGGAGTTTGTTTCATGTAGGACACGCATATCATACATATATACCATACGTGTGCTTTACACAACCCTAAAATCAGATTATCTGAATTTCCGTTTTAAAGAGCGTGATGCCTCAAACCCATACTATAAAATGAATATTAAAATCTAATCAAAATCAAGCAAGGCATCTTGTAAGTACTTCAAGAAATACTAAGAGTAGATGTTTGCATATATGTACAAATACAATGCAAAGAACAAAACACAGAAATTAGATATATTTTCTGATTCTGATGTGTAAGGTGTTAGGACTCGTGTTGTCTAACTTTCTTCCTGCTACTGGAAAGACAAATAAGTTTTATTTATTTTTAAGTGAAATCCAAGAATTTCAAGTAGATGGATGGATCAAGAAGGTGTGAATTTAAGACAACAAAACCATTCATCGTTGATGGCATTATAAGAGGAAAGAAGTTCTGTGGAATCCTATATTTTGGGCACCAAAAATGCAAAACGACAGAACAAAGCTTTCCTCTCACTTTTTCATGGCAGACAGAGAATTAGGGGCATGCAGAGGAGATGTGTTTAATTTGTTTGTTTGCTTTGAACCTGTTCTAATCAAGGGCTTTTCCTATCCAGTCCCTCTCCCCTCCCAGCAATCTCTTTGCAGACTTCCCTGCCCTCCTCTCCTCTTCTCTTTTATTTATTTAACTTGTGAAAAGAACCAAAGGGGGTCCCCACCATCCCACCGTCTAGGAGAGCTGCTTTCCCTACAGGGCTAAAGATGCCAGCAGAAAGGACTCAAGCAGGCAGTGGCAAGGCGAGGCAAGTGTTATCAATCACTCAGAGTGTTAAAAGAGAAGAGGGAGCAAGAAAAAGAGGGAGAGCAAAGGCGGGGAGCAGAGTGGGGGCAGAGACTCTGAGCTGAATTGGAGGAATTTCCTCCCCCCGGTTGCTGAAGGGAGGTTTTTTGGACATCTGCCCAGACACATGCCGAGTTAAAGAAGTGGGATAAATTCTGTAAGAATTAATGGAGCAAGAGGAGGGGTCGGGAGGACAGAGGGGAGTGTGGGCTATGGGGGGGCCAGTGCAGCTAGGCGGACAAAAGAGGTCTGTGGGGGGAGACCACAATGGCCCCGTGTGTGTGTGCATCAGTGTGCATCTTTTTACTTCTTTTTCCTCCTGCACATTTCAAACACTCTCTCTTTACCCTGTGGCAGCAAGATCTCTCTTCCGGGCTGTGAGAGATAGGTTGTCCTCTCTTGAATCTTGCTCTGTGTAGCCCCAAAGAGACAGGCACATGGGAAGGTGGAAGTTGTAACCACGCAGCATGTATCAGGGCTTGTAAACACACTGTGAACAGTGAGGGCAATACAATTGTTTGAGCAAAACTCATCGTGGGCTCTCTCTCCATTTCGTGTCTCCAGGCAAGGTTGTGTGACCTTCTGAAAGATTCATCAAGCTAGGCAATTTCTGAGAATGATTCAGAGCATACATGGGCAAAATCGTGTGGTCAGCTTGGATAACCCAGATGAAAGGTCAGATAAACAGCTCTGTCTGCGACAGACCTGGGATGTGCAGGACACTTTCTGGACAGCTTTCTCCCACGCCTTTTCAGTGCCTGTGGTTTCAAGATGTCAGTCCCGTCAGCTCTCTTAGTTTAACTCTTCATCCAACTGATCCATGTCAGAGTAAAGATGGGGGATTAGGATCCTCTGAGATGAAGAGACCACCAGGAAAGCTGGGCTAACAGCAGTCCTAGTCCAGAAGAGACAAGAAGCATCTGAATATGGAATGCTAGCAGTAACCCCTTCCTTATGCCTCCCTCAGCCAGAGAGGTTTGTTCATTCTCTTAGGTGTCTGCTGGTCTTAAGAGCCACGAATCTGTGAATTACTCTGACTTTGCTAAAAGGCTTGCATAAAACTGTACATCCTCCAGGTAAAGCATCACAAGTTGCCTCTGTGAACATTCTCCCCATACAGTGCTGGTTATGAGTCAAGTTTCTTGAAGATTATCTACTAAGAAATTGTGGTTTGGTGCACATGAGGTAGGATCTTGCAGACTTTCTATGAACAAATATTCTTCCAGTTCTGCCATGGTTTCCTGTTTTTTTTATATGCTGCTGAATTTTGAAAAGATTTAAGAACTTCCTATCATATAGATCTCATGGGACCACATTGGTAGGGCCAATTAAAGCCTCCATGGGTGAAACCTGTGCCAGCTCAAAGCCTGATCTCATGCAGCTGCTTTTATTCTTTCACCTGCTACAAAGATGACCAGTCACTACCTGTGTGAGAAAGGTTATCAGATTTGAGTGAGATCACTGTATCAACATAACAAGTAATAATGCAACAGTAGAGCAGACTTGCCAACATGCAGAGTTCAGATTTATTGAACAGGCCTAGGGAACTTGCCTGGATTATGCTGGTTTTTCAATAATGAAGAAAACCTAAGCACATTCTCTCTACCATCAAACTTCTTTCATGTAATAGCAAGGATATTAATTTATGCCAGTGGGATACATAGATTTATAAAAGGATAAGTCATTGGCAAGTGCATCAACTTATTAACTCACTGGAGATAGAGGTTTCATGGAGGGCGAGGTTGGCTAGATCCCAAACTGACTTTTGATCTGCTATCATGGCTCTACTCAGCATTTTGTCACCTCTACATTCATCTAGTTTTCTGCTGTTTTTTGATCTAAAGAAGTGCCCCATTCATCTGCTACCAAGAATTCCCTGCAAGTCCCAGACTTCTATAGAGCCAGGGACTACTACAGAAATGTTTAAGGTAGATGTTTTCTCCTGAGATTTTGTCAAGAAAACTCAAGAATAAGTTTTGTCAATTTCTTTTAATCATTGTCGTCATTACAGACAACAGCTAAAAAGCAGCTAAAAATATTGCTGTTAGGAATCCTAGTTAAATTGGTCTGCTGGAAGTAGTAGGTATTCTTCTTCCCACTTCAAGAAACAAAAGGGTATTTCCAGAGCAGCTTATAATATAGTGCTTTGATCCCATAGAACAAATGCTGGTTGAATTCTTTCCTGGGAAAGTTGCTCCAACCCCTAAGCTAAGCTTGAAGGAGCTACACTTGAAAAGAAAAGGTGAGCAAAGAAGGTTCAAGTCTGGAATAATGATTATCATTATTTTGCATTGACATGCAGTGACTAAAAAGAAGTATTGGACAATAATGCTTACATTTTGACTGCATTTAGCCTGTGCTGAAGCTTAATTGAGTTGTTTCATTTATCTTCAGCATAACAACCCTTGCTTAGTAACAAAAGATTAAATTAAGGACTCAAATTGTTCACAATTTGAACAACTGAAATGCAATTGAACTTTGAAATAAAAAGTCTAAACTTTAAAAAAAAAGATCTCCATGGGAATTTATGTGAAGAGAAGCACACTGGATGTGCAGATTGGGGATCTGGATAAGCTGGATTTTGCCCAGATGTTGGTGAGAAATACTCAGGAAGGCCAAAATTAAGCTTTTAAATTTTGTCAACTGGAACAGGTGTAGGAAATGTTACTTCTGCTCCCAACAAACAGGACAGTTATAGCTAACCAAGTCCAAGTGCAGGAGTGGAATACCTGGGAGAATTGTGAGTTAAAGTAATAGATAAAACAAGTGCATGATGGATGTGGCTCTGGAAGGTTCCAGCCCTTACAATTCTTCAAGACAAATCTATCCTGTATTGCACAGTCATCGCAAAGGAGTCTTTAAGACCGCTAGTTTTATAAAGATTATGAAAATTATTCCAGCAGACTTTGACAACTGTATTACTTTAGTGTGTAAAATCAGGTTGGTGGGGGGTGGTTTGTATTAAAACACAGGATTGTATGCATCAAGGTTATTAATTGAGCATCCCCTCCTGGTATTATACCTATTGGTCTGTGTTAAAGGGTACTCAGACTGGTGTCTCCGTCTGCCTCACTCCCAATAACCAAGATTTTCAAATTTGCATTTTTTTTTTTTCTGTTTTGAATGGATATGAGAAAAGAATTGCTCTCTTGATATTGGATCTATTCGAGTGGAAAGCTGGGAAGTACCCTGTTGTGGCTTGCACAATTCTGCTGTACCACCTGCTATGGACCTGGAAGAGTATTTTCGCTTCTAGGCTTTCTGGCCATGGCCCTTTCATATGGTCTTGGCTCTATATTTGCTTCAATATTATGAGTAAAACTAAGTGAGAAAATTTAGGAGAGCATTCAGAAAAGGCAACATGTATTTAAAAATGCACTTATTCTAGCCATCTGATGTCAAGATATCCATGAACCTAGGACACATACTGTACTGTTTTGCACAGGTAGCACCTGGAGGGCTCATCTGTACAGACCACCACATATTTTGTGCCAGGGTAACAATCCCTGCTTTTATAAAAATAACATAAAAACAGTAAGTCATATAATATCTAGATTGTACACAGTTCTGTGAATTAGGATGCTTGTAAAGATAATTTTTCCCATTCTTACATAATTGCATTCTAGAATTGTCTTTGTCCCAGTATAATTCTATCCACCTAACAGAAGCAGTGCAGCTTCTGCATGGTGACTAATCCTTATCTACATAATTTGAGACAAAGATGACAAGTTTGTGTCTCAAGGCTATATTATGTTGCACAGTGTGTTGTTTATATGGTGCCACATAGTTCCGGGTGGTCAGTGAGTCAATCCACTATATTGTTGTGCGTGTGGTAGGGCTTATAGACCCAGATTGCATCTATCTGAGGTTTATTAATTCAAGTATAGCTCTATGCAATGCCCAAGTGGGAATAAAAGTGGCCCCTAGCATAGAAGAGTTGGTCATCCCTTCAGAGCACTGACCAGATGTACCTCCTCTGTCTGAGGTGGAAGATAATATCCCTTGAACAGAGATGAGTCTTTCCAAACCAGAATGGTGCTATAATTATAAATGAGGCTCTGTGATCAATTTTCTTTCCACATATTCATGAGTGTTGGTTTTGTTTCACAAAGTCAGCATCCAGCTCTATCTAAATAAAAGCTTATTTCTTTATGGCCCTCTCCCAGAAGGAAACAAATCATATACACATCCCTCCTCATTCATTTTCCAATGATGACTGACTTACTAACTGAGCCCTGACCCCATGTTTACTAACTACTACTGATTTTTAACATAGGTGTTGAGACTAAAGAATAGTCAGGCTTCTTTGACCTGCCAAGATGTTGACCTGCTTGCCTCCAGATTGGAGTTGACAGTGCCCTTTGTAGAGCTCCAATTACAACAGTGCTGGCAAAGCCACCATAGCGTTTGGCGCTTTTTGGTTTCTGATTTGCTCAGTCGGCAGTGCTTTGCTCAGAAATGAAAAACATCTGGTCGACTCACATGCTCTGTTTAGACTGGTTACACAAATGCATGATATTATGCAACCCAGACCTGCTATCCTATTTCTTCCCCTTCTGAAGCATTTCATATTTTGCTTTTAATCACATCGGGCAGACGGTTGGAAGGCTTCCAGGTGCTGTTTCTCAGATGGTGAGCCTTGCGCTTGACCCATCAGCACAGGTCAGCCTGCCACCACCTCAATGTTTTGCAAGAGCTCGCTGTGTCTTTTTTCCTCTGTACCCACGCAGCTGAACAGAGTTAGCTTGTGCCAAGAGACCAGCTGTGGAAGATGGTGAAGCTCTTTCTGAAACACAATGAGTTGGTTCAGGCAAAGTGTTTAGCTCACAAACTCCTTGAACATCTCCGGTTCGACTTCAGGCTTCTCAGCAGGCAGCACACAGCTGATAACTCTTGTCCTCCAGCTTCAGACTAGTCTGTCTTTCCCCTGAAGCTTGTGTGAGATGACCCATCTGTGGGAAGCATTATGATGCAGCATGGCATGAGTTCAGTACAGGATTTCTGACTCCTTTACTCCTATCATCCTCATTGGTGTCCTTTTGGTAAATTGCACAAATGCTCACCTTCTCTGGGCTCTTTTCAGCCCCAAAGTGAGCAGGCTTTCTGAGCAGAGTGACTGTGAGAAGCTCAGCAAGGGAAAAAGGCAGAGCTGGCCACTTGCTTCTCACTAGGCTTATGGCTGTTGAAAATCAAGGATAGTAGCTCAAGCTCTCTAAGCTCAGCTTTTAATTAAAATACATAATTTAATGTTAGAGATTTTATTCTCCAAGAAGGGTAACATTATAAAAGCCCGCATCCAACCTGCATTGCTGAAATTGGCATATTGCCTCTATTATGTTGGAGATAGCAAAACCAAACTGACTTATCATTGTAATGGTTTGCCAAGCAGACAGAGGCACCGTCTTCATCTCAGATATATATTAAAAAAAGAACACGGAATAATGCTCATTGAACTTGACTTATTTTGTATGTGAGCCAATGCAACAATGTAACGTGACCGTAAGGAAGGGCAAGGCTATGCACTGTCGTGTCAGACCGTGTAAAGCTCTCTGCAAAGAACCGTAATGGAAACTGTTCGTGATGGACTGTCCTAAACTCCATCTCTGAATGCTCCTCCAAATTATTGCCATGGATTATTTGGTATCTGATCAGGTTTCTTCCTCTTCTACGTTTGTGTTTCTATGTTTATGTCTGTAAATGTGTACATATGAAGAGTGTTTAATATAATGAAGAGAGGTTAATGAAGAAAACTAATCAGTGCCTGCTCTCTCAGGAGCTCATGCTATTTTTCTCCACTGCCCGGTTTCTAAGGCTTTGCTATCATCCTGCATTTCACCAGCTGAGATGGTGGAGTGGCTCCTTTAATTTGCTCAGAAGTAGTGCAGTCTTTGGAGTCTGGAGGTTTCTGGTTCATATCTTGATAATTTTCATGCCTTCACATTATTCTTTTCTAAAATTAGAAGTACCCTGGTGCACCCCCAGACCTTTCTCCCTTATCTAGATAATGATTCTTTGCTCTATTTGGACAGCCAGGGGAAACATACTGATCCTAGACAGGGGGACCTTCTCCTCCATTCTAGAGAGGAACCTGGGCTGGTTGTGAGGTGCATGCATACAGGTAGTCACACACCACTTGATTCACTGTTTCTCTTGTCCCCCTTTCACCTATTAGTGTCCTCTGAAGGATCAGGTTACCTTGCCAGTGGAAATATATGAGCTCGCTCTGTGATATACCATAACTGCAACAGCAGATCATATAATTTTCCCCTGAAGGCTTGTTGCAGACTATGTCGAGTCATTTGTATTTATGACAGCTTGGGGGTGATTTAGTGCAACCTCACTTTGATAAAAGCCATTTAGAGCTCATAAATATGGGTGACACACTGCCTTCTTGGCTCAGATTTTAAACGCAGAGCTGCATTTACATTACTATTGTGTTTTTATTGTTGGTGGCAAGAAAGTAAGAAAGGTAAGGAGTGGAAGAAAACAGGAAATGGAAGGATAGCGTGAAATGTAAAAGCGTGCTTGAGAAATGAAGGATGATGCCGTGTTAGAGCCTCTCTGCCTTGAAGCATTCTCTAACCCATTTACTGGGCATCCTCTTGGGCATCTCCTTGGGGCAATCTCCACGGGCCTCAAGCTCTGCAGCAGTGAAACTGCCCTGTGACTATGAGAAAGCACACATTGTTGGAAAGATCCCTCTGCTTTATGAGGCATTTATTTCTTCTTTTAAAAATGTGATTAAACCCTAGAGCAGAGACTGTGCAGCCTGGAGAAGAGAAGGCTGTGAGGTGATCTGATAGCAGCCTGTCAGTATCTAAAGGGGAGTTACAAGAATGGAAGGGACGGACTCTTAAGCAGGGTCTGTGGTGACAGAACAAGGAGAAATGGTTTCAGGCTTGAAGAAAGTAGATTTAGGTTGGATATACGGAAAAAAAGTCTTTTACAGTGAGGGTGGTGAGGCACTGGAACAGGCTGCCCAGAGATGTGGTGGATGCCCCATCCCTGGAGACTTTCAAGGTGAGACTGGATCAGGCTCTGGGCAACCTGGTCTGCTGGTTGGCGACCCTGCACATAGCAGGGGGGTTGAAACTAGATTATCACTGTGGTCCTGTTCAACCCAGCCCATTCTGTGTTTCTATGATTGAACTGATGATGATCCCTGTGATGTCCCTGTGTATTGCAGGGGAGTTGGACTGGATGACCTTTAAATGTTCCTTCCGACTCTGAGGATTCTATGATTCTATTAATCTAAATTGCAATAAGTTGTCAATTTTCTTGGCTTGGGAAACTTCCCCAGGCTCCCCCCGTCTCAACTCCTGCCTGTGAAGAAGGTTATTTTTTGGAGATGTCCTTGTGGCCTTCTTCTTTGATTCTGTACAAGAGGATGATGTCTTACCTATGACCCCATCCATCTTCCAGGTAAGAGTGGCACGTATCCTCCTTAAACATTTGAACTCAATCTTCCAGCTCTGCCATGCAGCCCTCAGAAATGTACAGAAGTTCTACTTACATAATTTTTTTGCTGGAACTCATCTATTTTGCTCTTGGTTCAGCTGTCTAGAAAGGAAGTGGATTCTCCGAGTTGGGGATAACGTGAATTTAACACATGAATTTTGTAAAATATTACAAAAAGACTTCCATATGCTAGCAAGTTTTCTTTTAGCTTGGGTCTTACTGTTGTGTGTTGTATTTTTAGCTTAATTTCAAAGGAGACATTCCATGAGCAAATTTATATTCAGCAACTAGATTTCTAAGGAGGTAGGCAATATATGGTCAACAATAAAATACATCTAAATTCAACATATACTTGTTAGATGCTATGTCCTGGGCTTAAATTGATCATTGGTCGGAGCAAGTAGGAAGATTTCTCTTGGAAAATTGTTATTATTATTTTTTTCTTAATCTGTAACACTCAAAGGATCCTGTGCATCACAGCCCATTGAATTTCACATAGAGATGAGTACTTCTGTTTTATAAATAAGGATTGAAAGGATGAACTGTTTCTCATCTTTGTAGTCTCTGGAAGAGTCAGGACCTGAGCTCAGGTGAGTTTCAGACCACTAGGTTGCCATCAGGCTACCCCCAGCAGCCATGCCTTCTCCAATTTTCCTTTCTTTTGAGCACTCAGTGTTGATCTGCAGAAATTGTTGAGGACAGATCCTGGTGAGTGGGAAATGTATGTTTAAATCTTCAATGACACAAGTATTGGTTGCAGGGAGATGAGGACCAGGGCACTCAGGTTTGCATTGCCAGTTATCTTTCTCTTGGATATGATGCTCAGGGCTATGGGGCACCAAATTAAACTGAACAAGTGAATACTTTTAACAACATCTGCCTGTATGACTAACAGATATTTTTCAGTTTCACATGTGCAAAAGCTTTAGCTCAGGATTTAAAAGTTTGAATAACATCAATTGTGAAAGTCACCTTTCAAGTCACTGCAGCAATAGCATTTTAGCATATACCTGTATGCTTCAAATACAGTGAAAGGATTTCAGCTAATCACTTCTAAAGCACTTTCTTATCTTTTTGGAGTGCTCTTCATAAATTATAGTGAACTCATTGAACATTATTATTAGTTTTGAAGTCTAACAGGATAAAGCTATCACAACATCAGTCAAAATAAATCTTGCCTGCCTTTCAAAACATACTTATGGTGTGATGCCAGATATGCGTGGACAGAATTCTGTACCAACTATTACCAACTATTTAATCTTATGCTTCAAATGAGCAGCTTACCAGTTTGCCACATCCTCTAAGCTGGACAATGTTTATGCATTACGCTGTTGGTTGGGAGTTCACAGCATCAAACCCAAAGTATTCTTTGTGACCTTTTCTCACAACCTCATTGGGCTGTCTGTATAGTCTTAATGAGGCTTCAGCTTAGCACTGAAGCCACAGCTCCTGGTCCTCAGCATCGGCTGCAGCTGTTCTGTGTGCAGCACATTGCACAGGCGCGGGGCTCCCACCCAACACCTAGGTAACCACAGTCAGAGGAATTAAAAGGCAGCGTGCTTTTCATTAAGCAAATGAAAAGAAAATCACAGTCCCTGCCCCGAAGATTGTACACCGTAATCAATGGCAGCATTAATGGCGAACTTCACTGCACTCAGAGGAACAGTAAAACATGCATGATGGGGCCCTGAAGATGAGACAACCAGTAAACTACTTACTTGGCTTTGGTTTCATTAGCCATTAGAGCAGGATAATAGCACTTACTTTACCCCACTAGAGATCAGTTAGTCATTGCTAGCACAATGTTCTGGAGAGATGATTTAAATAAAAAAAAAAGAAAGAAAGAAAGAAAGAAAGATCATCCCTCCAGTTCTGGCCAGTGAGTATGTGACCCAGGTTGTGCCACGGGGCTCTGGGCACTGCTCCAACCTGGAGCACAAGTGTGCTCAGAGTGGGCTCTGCTGTTATAAGACCAGTAAGGAGAAAAGCAGGGCAGTGGGACAGCAGCCCTGCCTTTCACTTTTTGCATTCAAGTGTGGGTAGGCCCCCAGGAAGCATGTTTGTGGTCACAAACTGGGTGCTCTGCAGAAATTTGGCCACACTGCAGAGAGCACCGTGCTGCTCAAAGCTCAGCAGCCTACTTTGCAGGACGTGGATATGACTGGCAAAAGCAAACTGTGGAGCAGGTTTGACATTCCTACACAGAGAGGATGTGCAACACCTGTCCACGCCGTGCCTGGCTCAAGCTGCTGCCATTTATCTTTATCCACATTTTTATTAAAAGTAGGTCCTAGAGCAAACAGACTTTACCGTGTGGCTTTTTTCATTAAATGGGCTGATTCGGTCTCTGCTGACTTGAAAAGCCAATCAACAAGCCCTCCGAATCTTTGATCCATTTTTCTACTTAGCTGTTCTCTAAAGGCTCAATTTCCTCTCCTGTCATGCTTTAGAGAGGGGGAAAATACACAGTCTAGTCCCCAAGTTATAATACAATTATTTGGTGCAAGGGAATTTTTTTTTTTTTCACTTGAATAAATTAGTTGTTAATTAAAGCTTTTTGATGTAGTGCAAAAGAAGTTATATTTGATACCAACAGCTGTATGCTGTTTGATTTATAGTCCTTTGGGGTGTTGTTGGTTACAGCGATCCATTTCTCCCCCTTCCCCCACGAAACACATACTCACACACTTCAAAGACCATTAAGCTCGTACTGTGTTTTCAATTAGAAAGAGATTCTTTTCTTGTTGTTGTTGTTGTTTTCACTTTTCACTTTTCTATACGGCTTTAAAGTCGTGGTGGAGACAGAGGAGCAGCATTTCCCCACCTTGGCTGTTTCCCCTAAGATAAAGCCCAATGGCAGCAATGATATCTGCAGCACTGTCAAATAAAGGCTCTGCTTGGGGCTGATGGGCTAATTCTGGATGGGGTTCCTTCATTTCAGATATTTTGTCTGCAAGCAGTGTGCGTTCACAGAGAATTTCCTTCAGTTTCCAGTTAAAGCAAGCTAAATTGCTATTGTCAGGACAGAGCCTTTTTTTCCAAGTAACACATGATGGGTTTGGGTTGAAGTATCACCTTAGTATCACCTTAGTCTTCACCCTAGGCAGGATTAGGGACCTGAGCAGGTAAGCTGATGGGGTGCTGGAAAACACTGGTTTTAATTCCTAGCTGAAAAATATAGAATATAACAGCAATGATGAAAAACAGGGAATAGAATTGTGGTGGAAGAGGTGGATTATGTTAATTCCTTTTCTCTCTTCTAATCCTCTATAAAGAGTAGATCAAATTTGATGTGCATTTGTGCTCATGCTTAATTGACTGAATAGTTGATCTCCAGTTTCTCAGAAATTACTCAGCATTCCTCTGCTTAGCTGTTACTGCTTCTCACTGGGCCAATGTAGCTTTATTTGCACAGGGGTATGTGACATCCAAAAGCGATTCCCTGTGCCGCCTTCTCTTCCATCTCTCGTCAGGAAGGAGGAGGGTCGGCTGGGAAGAGCTCTGTTGGCTTTTGGCTATTTAACTTCCTGGTTCAGGAGGAGATTTTCTGTACATGATGCTGTTTTCAGTCAATTCCCAGCATGGTGTTCATTAACTGTAATGGAAGTTATTGAGCAGGAAGCATGTTTCTTCTCATTGGTTTGCAGCTGGGATTCTGCGCCTGGGCAGTGGCAATGGGACTGTTCAATCTTGTGGGCTAACACTCAGGGCACCTTTTAGAGATGATCTAAGCTCCACTGAGCAAGGTAAGAGGTTCAGCTTCCCATACAGATGAGAGTGAAAGCCTTGTCCTACTACTGCCATTTAATTTGTTTTAATACGATAGGGGGGAAGAATGGGTCTTAATTAATTGCCTTCTACTCCAGGCTTGAGAGGAAAACCTGCTTCAGAACAAATTAATGCAATCAGAATCTGCAGGTTTCAAGGCTGCTGGCAGAATTCCCTGTTTCTGAGCAAATGCGTGTAAGTTTCCAGCTCTCAAGGATGGGAGAGGCATTCCTGAAAGGCGGTAGTTAGAGGTGTAGGCTTTTGGCAAACAAGAAGAGCTGGAATGAAGGGAGGCTTCTTACTGTCCCCTGCTTCCCCCAGGAAGCATGGCTGTTGCAATGGCTTTAAATCATTCCCATAACCATTTGGTCAGAGTCAAGGATTAAGGAAGGGGCTGGGTGAGGGTAGAAATCAGCCTTGCTGGAGGTGGGTGGTCAGAGAGGAGCACAGACACCTTTGCCACATCGCTGGGGAAGCACTTCTTTCTCTGCTCTCACTGCAACTGAGTTTCATCCTTTCTCTGCTACCAATATACTTCTTCATTTATTTAGATAACTGGCATTACTTTTCCCTTCTTGTTACCTCTGATTGATGCCAGCAACGCCTGCCTGCTGAGCACAATTTCTGGGTTCTCACATTGATCTTGTTTTTGAGTAGTTATTTCACTTGCACACAATGCTCTGTACAACTGCACATTCATGGTTTTGCTGAGGATGGGGTGAATAAGCCACTGAGATTGACAGGAAAGCTGAGGGAATGCCCATCCATATCAGCAGGATAGCAAATACCTTCCAGTTTTAGTACTACATTATTTGTTCCAACAACTTATTCTCGGAAGGACTTATTTATCTAAGGATCAGTTTAATGTTCTGGTTCTCAGGCTTGTAGAAAATATATTTTCTGAGTCACTGAGGGACTTTCTGTTTTCTCTATATGTCTTTTGTTTTAGTAGAGCCCACAGAAATAAAATATTTTAAGCTTCATAAATGGAGTTGGTAACAGCCCACAAAAAGAGAGCTTGTTCATGAGGAGTATGATTTATGTTCCTTTGTCACTTAGTTCTTTTGCAATTTCTGGTTATTTTCTGTTCTACCTATTTGATTTAACTGAAAAGAAAAAAAAAATCATGGTTATCTAATGAGGAAATTAGAATTTTGCACATATGGAAGGAAATATATATTTTGAGGTGTGTGCATGCTGCCTTCCCACAGGAAACGAGGAAGGGCATCTTATGTATGTCTTCATTGTCCTTATTTCTACATTAATGTCAACAAAGAATATCTTGACTTTATCTAGTAAAAAGAAGTAAGCACTTCAGAGCAGGAATAACATCTGTGCCAAACACACAGGAAAGCTATGCTGAGCCTGCCCTTGTGTGACACTAGTGGTGCTTCATACAAGTTCCCAGTAAGGTGCTATGTTCTTCTGAGATAGCTGAAGGGGTGATACTATTATTCTGTTGATACTGTGCAACCAGCCTAAATTATTGGCTGCTGAATTATCCAGGCATTTAGAGAGTAAAGGGGAGAAGAAAAAAATGTTAGCTGTGCATGCTTCTGCGTGTAAATGGACCCATCCAAAGTTATAGGTAAAGAAAAGGGAAAATAGAGTGAAGGAAGTGAAGGAAAAGCAAGAAGGGAGAGCGCAAATGTGGGGAATGAAGATGGAAAACCTGTTAGCAAGTGCAAGGGGGGACCTGGCCATGGAGGGCCACTGAAGGGGCTGTTGCAAAAGTGCCATGCAGGAGGGAAGGTGGAAGGGGAGAGGAGCAACGTGGGGCTGTGTCTGGTGTCAGAGCTATCCTACAGGGACCCAGAGGAAGAAACAATGTGGTGAGAACTATGGCCAAACTATGTGCAGCTGTGCCTGAGCGGAGCCGCTGGATGAAGTTACTTGTGGAGAAACTCAAAGGGTTTGTGTTATTTGTCCTCTTCCTGAATGACCTGCAGGAGCAGTTAGCACGATGTGTATGACGGGGCAGCAGCACAGACTCCTATATGTGACTTACTCAACATGTTCCACATTTTCACAGGTTTGGAGACCCACCTTGTTTTCTTGTCTGCAAAGCTGAGTGTTTTGTGTTCCTAGTGTTTTCCAGTATCAACGGTTTTCATAACCATTTTATTTTATTTNAGTTGCTATTCTCATCATGTTTGTCTTTATGGAAGAAAATAGGGTATTTTTTTTCTTTTTTTCTTTTTATTTCCCCCTTTCTTCCCTCCTCCCCAAAATCTGGTGTGCCTAAAATAGCTTCCATAGCATTGTTTCTTATTGACTGGTCTCTAACTAACAGACTCTTACTCTTGACTTCTGCTTAGATGGATGATTTCTAAGGCTTTTCTTTTTGTGACAGCAATGGATTGGTTGATGTTTGTATTAAGCTTTGCTAAGTGCACTATTAAATGGGCAAAACTTCAACAATAAATAGGCTGACTGGCTCAGTGATGAACTGAAGAGAGGGGAAGATGTGTATTTTTAGACAGAAGAATCATCATGGAAATTGTCTGATTTCCATGCAGTTGGAGAAAGTCTGTGTGGAAATATGCTTCAAATAGGCAACAGACATTAGCTGCTCTTAAATCAACTGTACTGTGCATTGGAAAAAAAAAAAAAAAAAGTATATATATATATATATATAAAAGAACAATTTGTCTGGTCAATGCCATCTTGTCCTAAGACTTAGATAGGATCTAAGCATTTCACAGTGTTGGAAGCAAAACCTTCAGGTTTTCTTTAAAACACTCTTAGGTTCCTCCTATCATCATGACTTGCAAGCAGGACTAAATGTTTTGCCTTTCTTCTATGTGAGAAAAAGATGAGGGCATTTAAATATGCAATTAAAAGCAAAGGAGCACTCTTAGACCTTCATGTTGTTTTGTCAAAGTTTGTAATACTATTTAAAAATGACCCATTCCTGATTTACTCTCCTGTTTACTGTATCAGAGGATCCTATTCATCCTATTCATGGGTGATTATATCTGATCAGGACAGACAACTGTTTCTGTTGAACAATGAGCAAGTGGGACCTAAGTTCTCTGAATGGAGAGAACGTCAACCCTGCAATGTTTCCAGCCTGTCAGAAATCAGGGCATGTGAGCAGTCCCAAGAGATAATTATCAGCATCTGAAATTTGCCAGATATTCCCCACATCCAATGAAAGCCTTGTGTATTTGAGCTGAAGGCATAGGGAAGCCTGAGGTTCAGGGTCCAGAGGCTGCTCCCAGCTCTGGCTCTGCCCACTCCAACTGCTGGCAAAGCTGCACCTCTTCTCCAATCTGTACAAAGGAGATAGCAGTATCTGTCTCACAGGGAGTGTTAAGAAGCTTAATTCATTAATGTTTACCTAGTGTTTCTAGATCCTCAGATGGAAGACTCTATAGAGTCTTCTATAAAGAGACAAAGTATTGCTAGTTACCTGCTTACACTGAATAGTGAAGGGAAAATAAGGATGGTTGTTGGAAAGAGGAGGTGAAATTAGTGATGAGCCACATCAGTCTAGTGGCTTTAAGTTAAAAAATTTAGTGGTCTGATTTCCCATTACCATCATCTTTAACATCTAAAGTCATTTTTATTGGTCCGTTATTTGATCTCCAGTTTACTTTAGCAGAAATTAAGATGCGTCTGGGTCTGAGAATCAGACTTCTTAAAAAAAATTATATAGGCTTAATTTGAGATATCTTTCCTGAATTTATTCCACTGATTTAAATAGAAAGAGTTCTGATTTGCAGAATTTGATTTCAGAGATTCCATCTGGGATTTACAACAAAATGTATCAGAAAAACGACCTTGCACACCTTTACAGTCGAGGAGCACAACATGATACTGATACACTAACATTCAGGGCACTTCAAGTATATGATTATCTTTCTTTGTTTGTTTGCTTATATGATTTGGTTTCATGGGTTTGTCCTCTTCATTCGGAGAATTATGGAACTGTAGGAGTTGAAAGGGACTTCTGGAGATCCCCTAGTCCACCCCCCTGGTGAAGCAAGTTCCCTATGATGCATTACAGTAAACCATTCAGGCAGTCTCGTAATGCCTCCAGAGAAGGAGACTCCACCACCTCTGGGCCACCTGTTATAGTGCTCTGTCACCTTCAAAGGAAAGGTGTTCATACGTATCTTCCTACATTCCAGTTTGTGCCCATTACTCTTTGTTCCGTCACTGGGCATCACTGTAAAGAGCTCTGGCAGGAAAATAGAAACTGATTTATTGAGTCCTTATCATCTTCTGGATTTCCAACAATATGATGTCATGTTTGGGTTGACAGTAAATATTTTGTTGGCATTTTGGAAGGTATCAGGAACCAAATTAAGTGACATAACTGATTTTTTGTTATTTACATCCATTTTTCCATAAAACCTGACGTTTTAGGATCAGTCTCTGTGATTGCTTCCTTTAAAAATTAATCTCGGATGTGTAAAGGGAGAACCTTACACAGTGCTCTTTCTTTCTTTAAAATACATCACCTTTTAGTTTTTTACTCAAAGCATGCTGTTTATATATATATATAGGTATTGGGTAGCCATTTCCCACTCATTCTGCAAAGGGTGAAACCCTCGTCTGGTATAAATTGACATACCTTTATTCAAATCGGGACAAAGATATTAATTCACTCCAGCTGAGGCTCTGGCCCTAGAATGCCAGAGGAGAGCAAGTTTTGCACAAGATGAGCTGCTGTGTGGAAGGTTTTGCTGCATAACTTAGCTATGTGTCTAGGCTCAGTGCTGTGGGAAACTGTCTATTTGACATCTGTGGCATAGGTAGCAAATGCCTTGGCAGATAGAGTTAATGCCTTTTGAATTTGCAGGTTGTTTACTTTCAGCTTGAACATGGATTTGCTTTCAGCCTCAATGGGAAATCTAACATAAGAAATAATAGGACCAACCATCTGTCCGAAAGGGTATGAGAATTTCTGTTTTTGAAAACCAATAACGGAGATCAGGGACAAATTCACCCCATGTGTAATCTCTGGCAAATTATTGCTATGCTTCTTAGATTTCTGAGCTGGGACTCAATCCCTCTTGTGCAGCATGAGCAAGAGCAGATTTAGGAGATCAGACCTGTAAAATGAACATGGTCAACATCCTTTTCCAATGGTCGCTTCTACAAAAAAAGTGCTATTACAGCCCTTTCTTCCTCTGCTCTGATTTACAGCCCATTTTGGCGTGCAAAACATACACCTGCAGAGCAGCCTGCTCAGTCGGCGCTGAAGCCCGGGCTCTCTGGGGAGCAGTAAACAGCACGAGTGAATGGGAACCCCAGTCCTTCGCCAATGTTTCCTACAAGGAAATATCAATCCATGTGTTAGTCATCGGCAGAGAAAGGTATAATGGCTAGATAGATTGGGTCACTTTTTTAGAAAAGCTCAGGGCCAGATTTCTCAGCACTTGAAAGGGTCCAGAAGTTTTACTTTATTTCCTTCAAGCCAAAAGTTAAACTCATCCCTTCCTCCCTCCATCTAAACTAAGAAGCTGAAGAGGAGCCAAGTTTTCACAGAAATGATCAGCATCCTGCTGCTCTTAACAGGACACGATGAAAAGATTTTGCGAAGAGCTCAGCATGCGACATGGAATGGAACTATCCCCAGTTCACACAAATGGGGACCTGGGCCTCCTGTATCTGTCCTGGTTAACTAAAAGAAATGATACCAGCTGCAGTGGAAAAATACTTGAAATGAGTGTGTTGTGTTGAATGGAGGGCTAAGCTCTTGATGGATTGAGTTACCCTCATTTCTGCCATCTAAACCAAACCACTTGGATGAGCTAGAGACTGAGGCTTGACTAATTAGTAAATAATAAGACAGGTAGGAAAACACTACAGGAAGCAATGAAGGAGGAACATCACTTGGTCTTCAACAGATGAAACATTCGTTCTTTACTATACATATAGTGAATGGATGTGCTCCTATCCCTTTTGGAATGAATACTCCAGGGACTTGGGGTAGCTCGCAACATCCTCCATAGCACACTGACCTGATTCTGATCTGCCTTACATACTAAGTAATATTACTTGAGATATCCTGATGTACATCCAGCCAAAGATTAAAACCAGCCTTGAAGCAACAATTTTTGTCCAAAGGACTAAAGTAAAGCGTACAGCTTTCATCCCAACAGCACCATCCCCAGGCTATTATTCCTCAATTATACTCTAATTTAAGAAAACTGGAGAGCACTGTATCATGTTCAAACTGTTTTCTTTCCTCCTTCTCTGTCAAATTACATCCACTGCAGATCTGATGAGTTTCAAGATTGGTTGGGGAAAAAAGGATCTCTTCAAAGTCCTTATTTTGTTCATTGATTCAGTAGTATTTATTGATTAATAATGACCCAAGGCTAGCAGGCTCATTTGAATTAGTAATGCTGTGATCTTGCATGCTATCTATAGCAAGACTAGACAGATAAGTAGTTTACTTAAGACCAGAGAAATCAAGACTTGTAGTCCTCTTAGGGAAGACAGGTTTGTTTGTTTGTTTGTTTGTTTTCCCTGTCAATTTTCGGGGATTCTTTTCTTGTAAAGGTTTCCATAGAATCACGGGATCATTTTTCCTTATTTCCCTTGTATGTGTGCAGTCATGAGAACCAGGATGGCTTGAAATTAAATAAGCACAGTCCAACCTTAAAGTCAAAGACTTTGCGGTTTTAGGTTTTGCTTGGAACTAGAAGCAGAAGAGCCAAAACACTGCATAAAAGAAGAAGAAGAAGAAAAAAAAAAAAAGCTGTTTTCATGGTATTTTTGGCATAAGCGACTGCTCTGAGAGATACTGGAAATCATACAACAAGGGATTGTTCTTAAGACATTTCCAGCCCTGCTCTGAAGACTAAGGGCTTAAGATAACCATCTGCATGTGGATCCCCATCCAAAATAAACTACCAAATCTTTAGTAGCTCACCCATCACTAAATAGTGATTTCTCCCATGCACGTCTCTCCCCGTGAATGTGCACAAACAAATGTTCTTCAAGGCACCCTAAAAGAGGATGCTTTTCTTTGCTCATAACATTTTAATTGCCTCTCCACCAAGACCTTCTCCCTGGCAGGAGAAAGAAAAAGAAGAAAGCAATGAACTGCCCCATGCTGTCCAAAGGATTTCCTGCTTTCAACCTAACAGTACACATTGGCATCAATTTGTCCCCATTCTCCTTTGCTTCACCTTCTCTCTGTTTTTCTCTCTGTATCAGCCTGGAAAAAACAACATCTCCCCCCCCCCACCCNTATACGGCTTTAAAGTCGTGGTGGAGACAGAGGAGCAGCATTTCCCCACCTTGGCTGTTTCCCCTAAGATAAAGCCCAATGGCAGCAATGATATCTGCAGCACTGTCAAATAAAGGCTCTGCTTGGGGCTGATGGGCTAATTCTGGATGGGGTTCCTTCATTTCAGATATTTTGTCTGCAAGCAGTGTGCGTTCACAGAGAATTTCCTTCAGTTTCCAGTTAAAGCAAGCTAAATTGCTATTGTCAGGACAGAGCCTTTTTTTCCAAGTAACACATGATGGGTTTGGGTTGAAGTATCACCTTAGTATCACCTTAGTCTTCACCCTAGGCAGGATTAGGGACCTGAGCAGGTAAGCTGATGGGGTGCTGGAAAACACTGGTTTTAATTCCTAGCTGAAAAATATAGAATATAACAGCAATGATGAAAAACAGGGAATAGAATTGTGGTGGAAGAGGTGGATTATGTTAATTCCTTTTCTCTCTTCTAATCCTCTATAAAGAGTAGATCAAATTTGATGTGCATTTGTGCTCATGCTTAATTGACTGAATAGTTGATCTCCAGTTTCTCAGAAATTACTCAGCATTCCTCTGCTTAGCTGTTACTGCTTCTCACTGGGCCAATGTAGCTTTATTTGCACAGGGGTATGTGACATCCAAAAGCGATTCCCTGTGCCGCCTTCTCTTCCATCTCTCGTCAGGAAGGAGGAGGGTCGGCTGGGAAGAGCTCTGTTGGCTTTTGGCTATTTAACTTCCTGGTTCAGGAGGAGATTTTCTGTACATGATGCTGTTTTCAGTCAATTCCCAGCATGGTGTTCATTAACTGTAATGGAAGTTATTGAGCAGGAAGCATGTTTCTTCTCATTGGTTTGCAGCTGGGATTCTGCGCCTGGGCAGTGGCAATGGGACTGTTCAATCTTGTGGGCTAACACTCAGGGCACCTTTTAGAGATGATCTAAGCTCCACTGAGCAAGGTAAGAGGTTCAGCTTCCCATACAGATGAGAGTGAAAGCCTTGTCCTACTACTGCCATTTAATTTGTTTTAATACGATAGGGGGGAAGAATGGGTCTTAATTAATTGCCTTCTACTCCAGGCTTGAGAGGAAAACCTGCTTCAGAACAAATTAATGCAATCAGAATCTGCAGGTTTCAAGGCTGCTGGCAGAATTCCCTGTTTCTGAGCAAATGCGTGTAAGTTTCCAGCTCTCAAGGATGGGAGAGGCATTCCTGAAAGGCGGTAGTTAGAGGTGTAGGCTTTTGGCAAACAAGAAGAGCTGGAATGAAGGGAGGCTTCTTACTGTCCCCTGCTTCCCCCAGGAAGCATGGCTGTTGCAATGGCTTTAAATCATTCCCATAACCATTTGGTCAGAGTCAAGGATTAAGGAAGGGGCTGGGTGAGGGTAGAAATCAGCCTTGCTGGAGGTGGGTGGTCAGAGAGGAGCACAGACACCTTTGCCACATCGCTGGGGAAGCACTTCTTTCTCTGCTCTCACTGCAACTGAGTTTCATCCTTTCTCTGCTACCAATATACTTCTTCATTTATTTAGATAACTGGCATTACTTTTCCCTTCTTGTTACCTCTGATTGATGCCAGCAACGCCTGCCTGCTGAGCACAATTTCTGGGTTCTCACATTGATCTTGTTTTTGAGTAGTTATTTCACTTGCACACAATGCTCTGTACAACTGCACATTCATGGTTTTGCTGAGGATGGGGTGAATAAGCCACTGAGATTGACAGGAAAGCTGAGGGAATGCCCATCCATATCAGCAGGATAGCAAATACCTTCCAGTTTTAGTACTACATTATTTGTTCCAACAACTTATTCTCGGAAGGACTTATTTATCTAAGGATCAGTTTAATGTTCTGGTTCTCAGGCTTGTAGAAAATATATTTTCTGAGTCACTGAGGGACTTTCTGTTTTCTCTATATGTCTTTTGTTTTAGTAGAGCCCACAGAAATAAAATATTTTAAGCTTCATAAATGGAGTTGGTAACAGCCCACAAAAAGAGAGCTTGTTCATGAGGAGTATGATTTATGTTCCTTTGTCACTTAGTTCTTTTGCAATTTCTGGTTATTTTCTGTTCTACCTATTTGATTTAACTGAAAAGAAAAAAAAAATCATGGTTATCTAATGAGGAAATTAGAATTTTGCACATATGGAAGGAAATATATATTTTGAGGTGTGTGCATGCTGCCTTCCCACAGGAAACGAGGAAGGGCATCTTATGTATGTCTTCATTGTCCTTATTTCTACATTAATGTCAACAAAGAATATCTTGACTTTATCTAGTAAAAAGAAGTAAGCACTTCAGAGCAGGAATAACATCTGTGCCAAACACACAGGAAAGCTATGCTGAGCCTGCCCTTGTGTGACACTAGTGGTGCTTCATACAAGTTCCCAGTAAGGTGCTATGTTCTTCTGAGATAGCTGAAGGGGTGATACTATTATTCTGTTGATACTGTGCAACCAGCCTAAATTATTGGCTGCTGAATTATCCAGGCATTTAGAGAGTAAAGGGGAGAAGAAAAAAATGTTAGCTGTGCATGCTTCTGCGTGTAAATGGACCCATCCAAAGTTATAGGTAAAGAAAAGGGAAAATAGAGTGAAGGAAGTGAAGGAAAAGCAAGAAGGGAGAGCGCAAATGTGGGGAATGAAGATGGAAAACCTGTTAGCAAGTGCAAGGGGGGACCTGGCCATGGAGGGCCACTGAAGGGGCTGTTGCAAAAGTGCCATGCAGGAGGGAAGGTGGAAGGGGAGAGGAGCAACGTGGGGCTGTGTCTGGTGTCAGAGCTATCCTACAGGGACCCAGAGGAAGAAACAATGTGGTGAGAACTATGGCCAAACTATGTGCAGCTGTGCCTGAGCGGAGCCGCTGGATGAAGTTACTTGTGGAGAAACTCAAAGGGTTTGTGTTATTTGTCCTCTTCCTGAATGACCTGCAGGAGCAGTTAGCACGATGTGTATGACGGGGCAGCAGCACAGACTCCTATATGTGACTTACTCAACATGTTCCACATTTTCACAGGTTTGGAGACCCACCTTGTTTTCTTGTCTGCAAAGCTGAGTGTTTTGTGTTCCTAGTGTTTTCCAGTATCAACGGTTTTCATAACCATTTTATTTTATTTTATTTATTTTATTTTATTTTATTTTATTTTTAAAGAAGTTGTAATATCTCCATTGTTTGAAAAAGGAGCCTTTGAATTCTGGCAGGGATAAAAGTTCTGAGACCGAAGACATGCCTTTCCCTTCTCCCATGAAACTCTCCTCCGTTCTGGCTGAGTTATGAGCTGCGCAAGATTGCTGTTCCCCATTTCTCACTTATGTTTCTCAGGAAAATGCTGGCAGTGGCTCAGAATAATAACTGAACATGAATCTTCTGCAGAGCCGGGACCACATCGCTGCCAAAGCAAAAATAGCAAAGGCTGCATAGAAAAAACCCCAGGGGCTCATGGGGCAGGTGTAGCAGCTTGGCCAAGGGATGAGGAAAGGAGGAGGGCTGGCTCCATCTCCTTCTCTATCCCCAGCACCTGGTCCATGTGTACTGTGGCATCAGTGTGGAGCATGGCACATCCACTCCCAATTGTTAAAGCGAGAGAAAACCCATCCTCATAGCATCCTACTTGCTAACCTCTTGCAATCTCCTACTAGCAGCAGTTGTAACAAGTCTTGAGAGCCAAAGCACTGCAAATCTCCAGTGCTCCCCAATGCAGGAAAGAATGCTGGTGCTTTTGGACACAACGTAATTTCCATTTTGTGTGTTTTCAGCAGAAGATAACAAAGAACAAAACTTTCAGGCTGCCAATTCAGCTGGCTGGAAGTGAGGAAGCATTGGGTTGATCGCTGTGGTATAAGCACGGTGCAGGCTGCTGCATGCTCATCGTGTGGTGGTGCTGCCAGAGATGTACCCAGTCAAACAGAAAGAAGTTTTCAGAAATAATAGTTGTAAATCTGGGAAATTCCTGGTGTTTTGTTTTTTTGTTTTTTGTTGGGTTTTTTTTTTTTAGTTGCTTGCAGTCTAAAGGTCTTTCTTTTTACAGTGGTCAGTATATTGTTGACATAGGGTGTATGGCTCTCAAAGCATACATATACACATTTTAGATGATATACGTCTGAATGGCCATGTAAGCATCACCATATTGGATGTATGCATGTTTGGCATGACATAAATACAAATTGCATTTTGCAGTGGTACAGTGCAGAGCAGCAGCAAACCAGCCCTTTTTTGAAAGCTGAGTTTTGAGAGTAGGTTTGCTGACAAAACACACGAGCAAACCTTGTTTTTACATACATGCATGTGGAGCTGAGCACATTGCTGATGCTCATCAAGCACAGGTGGCTGCATGCAGCCACATCTGCCCTGTGCAACTGCTTTATTTCATTTTGAATATCAAGGAGACCCTCCCTCCCTCCCCGGACCTGCAGGCTCCTTTTCTGACAATGCACAATCGCATTGCTCGTTGGAGTGCCTGTCATTAAGCAATGTGCTGATTATTCTGGCAGCTCCGCTGCTCGAGTCCCCATGGACAGAGTCAGACATGGAGAGAATTGAATTTTGTCAAGGACGGGGCTAAAGGTCGTTACATGCACTGGACAGCTGTGTCTAGTCAAATCGAAACTATTGCTCCAAGTGTTACCAACAGAATAGCTGATAGCTCTGTTGTCAGTTCATTTACACTTGCATCCTGCTACAAATTAAAATGAAATTGTGGTGCGCTGAAGGAGTGGAAAGTAGGTTTTCTGCCAAGTGACAATTCCTTATATCACCAATTTCCAAGTGCAGCCATTATAGGCCATTGCTAGGAGTCTTTATGATTTCCAGCACTGAGGATTTAGGATTCTGATTTTCTGCCATGGGCAAAATTCCCATTAGCACCTGCTATCATCTTTTTATCCCATAGGTTGAAAAGGAAATGCAGAGCTCTGGTAACTGTCTTCTTTTCTCAGCTCTGCTCTCTAAGAGTAATATAAAGTACCAAATTGTTCCTTCACTTCTCCCACTTTCCAAGTTTTCTTTTTTTTTTTTTACCTCAAACACGATACATAAATTCAGACAGGAGGAAATCTATGAAGTGTCTTAAGAACTCCACTTTATGGAGGAGAATGGTAGGGAGAGCAGCTTTGCAGCAGTGCTTATAGCCAGTGCTCATCTCTGCCAAGCGCAGCATCTCCCCTTGACCCTACTCTCCATCCGCAGCTCAGCATATGCCTTCTGGGCAGAAATACAGACTCTCCCAGGATCCTCGGTGGGCCCTAGCAACCAAGCTGAAAGCCTGTGACTTGACCACATTTAGAATAAACTCACCCAAAAACATCAATGCTAATTAGCTTGTGTTATGAATGGATTAAGTGAGACACCAGCTGCAGAGGGGCATTTTGATTTGGGTTGCGGCTCAGTAATGAGATGCACATAAGCTGGCTGTGGAGCTGTCAGTCAGCAAGCAGCAGTTTGCTTGGCGTTGTTGGGAAGAAGAGGTTTCTGTGTCCCATCATCTGTTTTGCTGTGAATCTATGCAGCTTTCAGCATGAATTGAAATCCTCCCTTGAGCTACAGCTGTGCAATTTGGTAACTTCAGAACTTATCTCCTAAAGCAGCTGAGCAATGCTGCTTTATTTATGGTGCAAAGTGTTCCGGTATCACGGATGTTAATGTTAACGTCATTCTTCCTTTTGATCCATGCCAGTCTTTCCCCTGTTTTCCTATCTACTATTGATGTTTAGAATGGGGTTTGGGAGAAAAGGGGGTTTGAAATTGCCCTGAACAACATTTATGATAGAAAAGTATTCAAAATCAAAACTATGAGAGGCCAAAAATGTGTGACTGGAGGTGTGTGCATATATGCCCATACCACCTGGTGCCCAGCTGGGGTTGTTGTCCTGATCTCCTCCTCTAGCAGACAGGGAGAAATAAGAACCTCCAGTGAGACAGGTCCATCTATTTCAAACATTGTCAGTGTTAGGAGGAGAGGGATCCCTATAAGGAGCCCCCAGTTGTAAGTTTAGGTTAACTTGTCTGTTTTTAAAAGATGAGTCAGTAAGTAAATCCCACTTTCCCTCCCAGATCTGGAGCTTGATTGAGAACAAAATAATCAGACAGTGTGTTTCTTTAAAGTAAGAAAGTAAGGCTTTAAAGTAAGGCTTGAAGGTAAAAAGGCGGTGTGACTGTTCCTGACACAGAGCCCTTATCAGCTCCGTAAATAAAGGGCATATGCACGCAGTGGCTGACTGCATCTCCGACTGCAATACCAATGTTTTAAAAGCCTGCTGATGGAGTGTCTGCTTATTTCATTACTTCTCCAATGTCTTTGCAGGTAGGCGACATGTTATACAGTATCATCCCTAGCAGTGCATGACTGGAAGGGACAGAGTGTAAAAATTCTAGATGGTCCATCGCCTTCCCTTACCTTCCAAGAGAGAAACATTAGGAATGATGTACTCATTTAATAGGTGGAGTTGGTCAAATAAAAACCCATTTGCAGTGCAGTAGGTTTTACTTTTTCTTAAAGAAAAGAGAACAACTTTGTCTTGTCAATAAGAGCGCTGGCTGAATGAACAGCAGATAAAAAAATCTTTTTCATAGAATAGAACCATAGAATTGTTTGAATTGGAAGGGTCATTTAAAGGTCATCCAGTTCAATCCCCTGCAATGAACAGGAACACCTACAGCTCAGTTGGCTGCTTGGAGCCCCAACCAGCCTAAACTTGAATGTCTCCAGGCACGGGGCATCCATCACATCTCTGGGCCACTTGTGCCAGTGATTCACTGCATTTATTGTAAAAAACTTCTTCCTTATGTGCAGTCTAAATTCTTTCAGTGTGAAACCATTTCCCTTTGTCCTACCGCAACAACAGACACTGCTAAGGAGTCTGTTCCCTTCTTTCTTACAGCCCCATTTAGATACTGACAGGCCACTCTCAGGTCTCCCTGGAGCCTTCTGTTCTCCAGGCTGCACAGCCCCAGCTATCAACTGTCCTCACAGGAGAGGTGTTCCATCCCTTGGATCATTTCTGTGGCCCTCCTCTGGACATGCTCCAATAGCTCCATGTCTCCCTTGTTCTGAGGACTCCCCATCTAGACACAGTGCTCCAGGTGAGGTCTCACAGCACAGAGCAGAGGGGAAGATGCCCTCCCTCACCCAGCTGGCCGCACTGCTTTGGATGCAGCTCAGGATACCATTGGTTTTCTGGGCTGCAGGGGCACATTTCTGGCTTATGTCCAGTTTGCCATCCACCAGTACCCCCAGATTTTTTTCAGTAGGGCTATGCTCTATCCTTACATCCCTCAGCTTGTATTGATAGTGGGGGTTTGCTACACGTCATGTGTAAGACCTTGCTCTTGGATTTGATGAACCTCCTGAGGTTCTACTGGGGCAACTGCTCAAGTCTGTCTAGGTCTCTCTGGATGGCATCCTGTCCCTCAGACGTATCTAACACACTCCACAGCTTGGAGTCGTCTGTGAACAGCTGAGGGTGCATTGATTCCACTGTTGATGTCACTGATGAAGACAATCAATGTCTTCATTGCACCCGTTCCAGTACTGACCCCATACAGACACCACTCACCAGTAAATTGTGCTCAGAAAATGTACTGGGGCTATTACTATTAGTCAGGTGAATGGGAAGCATCAGGCATTACTGGAAAACAGATAGAGTGGTGAGTTACAAGGTACAGTGGTGAGCCTCAACATTGCAATAACAATTTGAAGAGCCCATGTCCAGATTTAGCCTGTCCCTGACCACAGACCAGCCTGTCTTACATTAGTAGTATGGCATAGGATGTTATTAGTAGCCCCACTGAATTAAACTGTGTCTTTATGAGCAGAATTTGTAAACTATAGCTTATAGCAAAGAACGACCTGTTTCCTTGCTTGAGTTTTTCACCAAGCAAGTTCATTTTAGTCTCATTAAAATGCCATACATTAAAATGCTTGCTTGGGCCTTGTCAAGTAAAAAATCTAGATTTGAGGGGTTTTTTTGTTTTTTTTTTAATTATTATTAAAAAAAAAAAATCAGTACTATGTGATTTTGTCTTGGCTGAGCATCAGTAACCCCCCATCCTTGAGCACCCAGACATGTAGACTTGACAGTGCCCACTGGATTTGCTGGGAGTTCTCCTTCCTTTCCCAGATCTGCGCTTTTGGGCCAGTGTCTTGTTGCAACATGAGCTTGCTGTGTTTCTTTGAGTATCTACTGTGCTTGTTCATAAAAGACTGAATCAACAAGCTGTTTTGTCACTGACAGGTCCTGAAGAGAGGATCCGAAGTGTTATGGGACACTGCGCTAACAGCGCTCTGATGCACGCTTCCAGAGAGGCTGTGGAGTCTCCTCCTTGGAGATCTCCAAAAGTCATGTGGCCTGGTCACCAGCTCTGGGTGTCCATGATGGGGTGGCATTGGACCAAGCAGATCCAGAGGTCCCTTTCCACCTCAGTCACTCTGTAATTCTGTGATCTGATGCTAGGCAATGAGATATACTCTCCAATCTACATGTATACTCAAATTTATTGTAGATCTTTTATTTATTTATTTATTTATTTATTTTAGTCGGAGACAGTGAGAAGCTGTTAGCCATCAAGCAGCTTAAGCGAAATGAGTTTCTGGGCCTCTGTCCAGTTACTCATACCTCATCCATTTGATATGCACACAAAAGTTTAAAAAACTGCTTCTGGATTCAGCAGATATAAAGGGGATGAGCATCACAAGGAGACCCATGGAAATGTCTTTCAGCTCTGGATCAGACAAAGAGGTAGGCAGCAAAAGAGTTTTAGCTTTATAGGCTTTCCTAATTAGCATCCGCAGCTGAGGAAATACCGTAAGACATTTTCCACAAGTATTCATTAGCTGTTGGGTTTTTATAAGCCTGGTCAGACTTTGTACAATTTCTCCCATCATTCCATCTTGTTTGCTCTTGGCAAATATTACAGCAAACATGTTTTTGAGCTGGAGTGTTTGTGGAGGCCATGAATACTGGGGAATATTCCTGAATACTGCCTTTAATATTCCCACAGGAAACCTGCTTCTAGGGATTGTAATGTCCCTCTGTTCAGGAGACAAACATTGCCGTGTTGTACAGACATTTAACAGCTCATGAATTGGGAAGAGATCAAGAAGAGTTTTTAGAAAGGAATTTCAAATACATATTTTTAGGCAAATAGCAGTCTGCTAATAGTTCACAAATCAGCGCACTGAATGTGTCGAATGCCTGCCTTTTTTGCAGTGCCCCATTCTGGGATTTAAGTTCACCAGTAAATTTTGAAAGAAAAAAAAACAAACAAATAGTTTAGTTGCTATTCTCATCATGTTTGTCTTTATGGAAGAAAATAGGGTATTTTTTTTCTTTTTTTCTTTTTATTTCCCCCTTTCTTCCCTCCTCCCCAAAATCTGGTGTGCCTAAAATAGCTTCCATAGCATTGTTTCTTATTGACTGGTC